>OZ002740.1:313424408-313627106 GCA_963924295.1 Dioctria rufipes | reverse complement strand
GCGATTTTAAGGACGACTCTTGATTTGTTGTTATTGTTGCGGAATGAAATTTGCAGATGCAAACAGGCGCTTAGTCCAAGGAAGGTTTGAATCACTTGAAATAACATCACTTGAAATAAAATGTCATTTCAGTAAATATTGCAATTGTCATTATGATCTTATTATTATCACAGATGCAAATCTTCGGCCGAGAATTGGTTTGTCGTATGTGCCAAATAGGAAGTTTTTGACCTAAAAGGTGATTTATAGATTTTTGATTGCGTTCTTTCTGAATCTGTGATCGGTTTTTTCTTAACTCTGAAGATTGTTGAGATAATGAGCAGAACTTTTGTCGCATATCCCTAAAAATCAGCACTTGTAAATATTGGAATGTCATAAACGCCAATTTTTAGAACGTAAAACAATATTTTCTTGTAAATTACAATTATTTTTGGCTGAGTATTGATTTCTCGTACGTATATAAGCGACAAACATACGCTAAAGCAAAAAAATCCATTCAATTCTGTTATGGCGTTCAAGCATAGAAAAGTAGGAAAAGACAATCAACATACGACAATAAAAAAAAATATTTTAGACTTGGTTTGCCGTACGTGCTTTAATTTTCATTAGCGCACCAAATTGTATAAAAACATTGGCAACGATACATTTCCCTTTGGAGTGGCTCCTGCATCGCGCAAAACAAAAATAAGGAAAAAACAACTGCTGTGCTGTATTTTCTTCGCAATCAACCTAATCTGAAAACTATTGAGAAAAAATCTTCGACGAAATGCTTAATTCAAAAAGTTGACTGCGTCCATAGTATTATAGATAGACACATTAAAAATCTGGAAATTTATACCCCGTTATCACTATTAAGATATCTTAAAAATATGTCTTATAATAATGGAACGCTTAAATTGATTCAAAGGCAACCGTCAGACCTTAAAAGGTACTGTAACAAATTTTGCAATTGGCATTTTGCACAAATAGCTTTTAGAAAAATAAAATTTTTAAGACAACAAAGATCGCATTTAATCTCACTTCAATTTAAAACTATAATGGAAGAGACCTTGGATATAAAACCTCATCTTTACTAAAAAAAAACCAACAAAAAAAACTTTGGGAACAGCGAAAAATTTGATTAATCAAAAATGAAATATAATTCAAAATAAAAATAAGTCTATTTCAAAAGAAAATATTTCTGATATTAACAGCTTGTTAGCTTTAGCTTTAGCAGTAGACCGAGAGTATTATAGAGCTCTTTTACAAATAAATTAAATACATCGCCATCTTTAACTAATTTCAACAAATTTAATGTTTACGAACTAGAGTTAAGTTTATTATTTTTTTTTGTTTCATGCTCCGTAAGGAATTTGTTTTAGTTATGTGTTCATCATAAATCGATTTATTTATTTGATCCTTATTATTAGTATCTGGTAATGATTATTACAAAGTACTAACAGTATTACAAAACAAATTAAATTCCACTTAAACAAAAATAATATAATAAGCTCTGATAAGTTCTATCGAATTTTTGTACACTAGCTAGATGATGAAATCAAAGGGTCTAATAAGTCTGTCATTCCGTTTATAATGCACAGAAATACTAGCAGAGCAAAATAAATTGGACACTGATACATAAAATTAAAATTTATTTTGATTTTTGCATGTCGATCTGTTCATCCGCACGATAACTCGTGAACGCAATTAAGGGTGCTGAAATTGTCTACATAGGCTTTTTTAAAAAAATAAATAAATTAAGGTTCCAAAATAGAACAAATCGGGCAACCCTTTCTTCGTATTGACATAAAAAACTGTGGAGTTTCATTATATTTTTGGACACGACGTAGAGAGCTGAAATTTTTTGTATAGCGTTTTCATAAAAATAGTAAATGAAATTTTACAAATGAACTAAATTTGGCAAACCCTTCTTAGTGTTCCCATACAGAACTTTTGATATTCACTTTATTTAACTTTTATGCTCATATAATATTATTGGTCTTATAGCAATTGTATCTTTTTCTCGAGGTAATTTCCATAAAACTATATAAATCTTTTGTGGTATGAATATACAATTTCAAACTTTATTCAATATTGAAGTGGCGTACGTGCTGTTATTTTATCGTACGTATATGGAGAAAAAATAACCTTTGATAAGTTGGCGTATACGACAAACTCATACTGAATTAAATTAATTATAACTCCTAAACTACTTTAGTAGGAATCCTAATTTAAGCAGTTTTAGTAATCTAATAAATCGGAGTAATAATGGTACAAAACTAACATAATCCTATCGGTCAGATATTTTTTAATTGATGGTAAAACATTAAAATGTGTTTTCCAGCATTATGACCAGATGGCGTATACGACAAACCAATATTCGTCTGATGAAATGTTTAAATCCAGCAAGTTTATTGTTCGATGTCCTACTTCAATGGTAAAATTAATTGATTTATCCGCTAAATTCCATAGTCTAAAGAATTTACTAGACAGTTTGCGTGCTTAGTTGCAGTTGCGTAGCTTCGCGCTAGAAGGCAAGCCGACATCAAAGATGCTATTACGTCATACATATGTATAATGCATATGCTCTTCTCATATGCTGTAAAGTAGTCGCTCAGCAAAAGTTTAATTGCACGTGATACTCTCAACCAAAGTGCTTAAATTATAAGAGAATTGAAGAGTTTTACTGTGAAATAAATTCATAGCGAATTTACTCAATATCAAATTGACCGAATCTACTATTCAATCCGCAGATAGAGAATTGAGTAAAAAAAAAAAATTTTAACAAACGAAAAATGTGATACGAAACGCCTGCTTTTGCATAAAAATATCTTTTTTTAACAATTTTTCGTTTGTACACGAATTTTTTCCACTATAAATTGCTTTTATCATGTCGTTGTCCAATGATTATCTCATCAAAATATCTATGCTTCACGTAAAAGTTGTATATGCAAACGGAAATTGTTACAGCATAAATACAGCAAGTGCCCTTGCATCAAGCAATTCCTGCGTTGGTGATTGAGCATGTCACCTAAAATTACTTATATGTTTTTTTTTAAGAGCAAGATGCAATTGCGTCATGTATGCACCGGCACATTTTCATCTTTGGTGGGTGGCCTTCCGAAGAGAACAGATCATGATGCCATTGGATGTTACTTTGTTATATCCAAACAATAACAGTCGGCTTAAAAATTCAAGGTATGTTATCAGAGTATCAAAAAACACTACCTCCCCGCAAAGAAACAAGTAACTGTTCTAGTTAAGAGATAAGTACATTCAACTTTGCTATTATGTATATTTACCAATATAAAACTTTTAAGCTTCTTACGTTTTTTAGCTCCATAACAATCCCATAAAGCTCACAGTTCAATTAGAAGAAGCCATTTCTGGATGTACCAATCCTATGGGTTGACAATTTAATATTAGTGTTGGCGAATACCTACAAACATAAATAGATTTATAATATTAGACATCTTCGTTTGCGGTCAATATTGAAAAGCTAATTCAATTAATTAACAGTCCAACAGTCTATGATGAGACGATTATTATGAAAACAAGGTCGCCATTGTTATTGAAGCAGCTAAAGTAAATTAGACATTATTCGAAAATACGTAGAAAAATGACAAAAGGAAAAACAAATTACTATAACCGGATGTAGACAAAGGCATAAAAATATTTATTTGTGTGAATTTTATCGCACTCTAAAAAATAAACTTAAAATTAAAAAAAAAAGAGTCTAATATTGAGCTGATTACAAGAACTACACAAAGGTTAAGTGGAATCATATGCGAAAACAAAAATACTAAGAATGAATGTTTCAAATCAGGTGTTTATCGCGAAATTTGTCTAGACTGCGATAATGTCTAATATTGGTGAATCAGTACGTATATTTTCCACAATAGAGCGATAGAACGTAAGAAATCAATTAAAAACAACAATATTAGAGAGTGTAGGTACTGTAAATGGCTCTCCTCAGATTTTAAAATTATAAAAATTGTACGCCGAATATTTAAATTCGACAAAAATGATATCAATTACAAACAAAAATCTATTCAAATCATATTCAGTCCGTTTTCGTTAGAATCTTGTTAGAATCTTGTCTTATATCTAATTCTTCATTTATGTAGCTTATTTATTTTCACTTACTAACTTACGCTAGGTACGTAATTCGTTTTATAGTCCAGTCATCATGGACTTTTTAAAATTCAAGTGAACCGATCAAGCTGATTTTTAGATATTTTTTAGCCATCTCCGCCATCTTTTTAAAAAAGGCGTAAATTTGTTTTTTAGATAACTCGGCCCTACGGTATGATACGAAAATTGCGGTTATATAATTTTTTGTTACATTTTATACGCTGCATAATTAAGGTTTTGGCTTAAATGGCCTGTAATAATGTCTTGGCTAAATTTTGACAAGGAAGCCGTCCGCAGCCGTGCCGTTCCGCCGGCTGGTAGATCTGACGTAGCCAATTATAAACTAGAACGGATTGTGTAGACGATCGGTCTAATCAGAGGACAGTGTAATTCAGCTGAGGTTATCCGAATTCAGCACTTGTTGTGATTCGAGTAATTCGCAGACTTGAAGCAGAAAGTGAATAAGCGAGGATAATGTGATTAGCTGACCAGCTGTAGTCTTCCTAACAGGACCTTGTATGTCGGGTAATAAGAGGATTCTGATAACCATAGACTTCTTACTCGTAACTTGAGGTTTGATACGAGGTCCTTTGCTGTTGATGGTCGAGGGTCAGATAAACCGATGTATAGTTTACTGCTACCAGGACATCAACTGATATTAGGATGTTAATAAGGGCATCCGTTTCAGTAGAAGTAGGATGCTCATTCACCCAGGTGGCACAAAGTTCAGGAAGGCACTCTGAAAAGATTTTAATAATATTATGAGGAGCTGTCCCAATGACAGTCCGCTTGTTATCCTTAATATGTGTAGCAGTGCAGAGTATACTCCGCGATACCCAATGTTAGCACTGGATTCGCTTGGAGGAGATTACGTAAAATAACAGGAGTCGTCTTCTAATAGACTAAAGTGTAAGATAGCGAGACCACTGGGCTCAGAAGCATAAGTGATTCCAGTTGGTATCTTCCAGTCTTGTACGCTGGGCGATGACGATGGCACTGTAGCGCAGCTAGGATTGCCTGTGGTCCTTAGCTAACTGTCACCGTGGAGAATTTTCCCCGTGTTACCTTATCTTGAGCTCGTCACGCTGGTGGCATATATCTAAATCGATTTCACTGAAAAGGAACTTTGGGTATCCTGTGGAAAACTTCAATATGGTTCGAAGAAGTTTGCCATGAACATTGCCGGTAGACTGCTTGAATAACAAAAACTATTTATTTTATTTTACATTTTGTATTATTTTATTAGTTTTGTGTGAACTTGCTGTTCACTCGCTGACATGAGACTAATTTTCTTTATTTTTTATTTTACAATCTCAATATACCGGCTTACTATTTCACACCCTTTTTAGTTCCCGAAATTGTTTTGCTGTACATATCGCAAACTCTACAGATATGGTGTGGTTGTTAAACGTAATAAGCTCAATGGTCTTTAGTTCTTCACGTCATTAGGAGAAAGATTTGTAGCGAATGGAGAGACTAGCGATTCCTTTCCTAGAGTGGGGAATTCGCAGAATGTTAAGCAACTTTCGAATCTATTTGTAATAGTGCCAATAATGAAAAGTAAGATAAACTTCACGAAGTGCAGTGGTATGCGAACTGCAGAAGGTCGGCAAGGAGGGCTGGGGTCAATACTGAATACAACAGCGTCCGGTTGGGACCTATGAGCAATTGTAGATCTGGAGGGTGAGCAATGCATCTTGGTATGTCCTGCGTTCCAGGAATCCCGCCTGGGGTCTTATCCTCTCAATAGAATTCCATCCGCAGAATGGGAATCACATTCCGTGCTTCAACAATTTATAAACCCAATTAAAATTTATACTGATGGCTCTAAATCTGATGAAGGCGCGCCGGAGCAGGAGCTTTCTGAGATTGAATTTGCCATGCACCTTGAAGACCATAGCACGGTTTTCCAGGCAGAAGTCAGGGCCATTCTTGAAGAGCGAAAGCACCTCCTTAAATCAGACACTCAGAACAAGGAGATATACATCTGGTCAGACAGCCAAGCAGCTGTTAAAGCTTTGTATATACCCTTTATAGCCTTCGAACTATTAATGGGGTGCAAGACCATCCTAAACTCCCTTTTCTGGTATAACAGGGTGAGAGCGCAGTGGGTGCTGATGCATAGCAACACTATCGGGAATCAAAGGGCGGACGAGCTTGCTTGACTTGGTGCAATCTCAGGGAACCTGATTCTACAGTCTGGATTGCACCGAATCACCTCGTCTCAATTACTTCAAGCTGGGCTGACCGCCAGCACAGTCGTCTTTGCTTAGAAGATCCCTCAGGTAGAACAACAAAGGAATTATGGGGTAAATCAAACCCAAATCAAGGAATGAGCTCCTAGGACTTAACTCTGGTGTCCATTTTCACTGGGCACTCCTCTCTCAGGGGTCACTTTCACTAGATGAGACTTGCTAATGATCTTACATGCAAGAGTTGCGGAGAAGAGACTAAAACAGTGACCCACTTTCTTTGTCACTGTCCAGCACTCTCAGGAATACATTACAGATTCCTTGGCTCACATCTCCTGGACGAGTTACACGATGCCGGCAAGGAGGGCTGCGGACCAATACTGAAATTTATAGGAGCGCCAGATTGGGATCTATGTATTAGCGATCGCTCATGGGTCTGGAGGGTGAACAATGGGCCTTGATTTGGTTACGTTCGGGGGATCCCCGCAGATCCCAAACCTCTATTTCAATCAATCAATGGATGGTTGTTTTTGATTGAAATAGAGGTTTGGGGTCTGCGGGGATCCCCCGAACGTAACCAAATCAAGGCCCATTGTTCACCCTCCAGGGCTAGTACGACTTTCATTTCCAGTAGCAGAGGTAAAGAGCTCATTAAGTTCATCAGAGTCTAGGACACATGCTCAGGCATGACCTTCATTAATACTTAAGTCACGCAAGACACTCCATAGCTTCATTTTTGGTATATTTCAATCTAACTTGGATGCATAGTATAAAGCCCTTGCACCTTTCACTTTCTTATTAACAAGATTTCTCAACTATTAAATAAGCCAAACTGTTAGAAGATTTAAGGTTTTTATATTGATGGTATAAAAAATCACACTCGAAGATTAACTTCTTTATCTCTTTTTATTTTTACATATTCAGGCTGAAAGGGGCATATCCACTAAGCTGCACATAACTGAAAGCGTGTACCTGTAAGTCAAGAGAGTGTACGGAGAAGCAGTGTTCTGCTCTATTACTAGATTGCAGTTCATGTCACTGCAGTCATCAAAATAACGAAACAGTATTTTTGATTTCAGTAGGTAAACGGTATTCATTAGTTCCTCTTTTTTCTAACTGTATTCTTTATATTTTTGTTTTTTTAATATTATTATTTTTAATATTGTTGTTTTTAATGTTCTTATTTTGGGTTTTCATATCTAATGTTCTTTATTTGTTACTTATATATTCAAAAGAGTTTCTATGAGCAATATATTGAGACTCGTAAAACTCCCGTTTCTAACTAAGTTAACGCAAGTTTTCCATATATTTTACACTACAGCATCCATAATGATAATACTTATTGCACATAATATCATCTTTAGAATTACTAACGACTTATTGTACCAAAAAAAAGTGATTTTATTAAAAGTGTACCTTATACACGTCCGCACCTTATGACTTTTACAAGTAATTGAGTAAAAGTGCTAAAATGTGATGAAGAAATCAACTTTAATTTTACCGAAATGACAAAAGTAAAATGCTCAAGCGATAATTAGTATTTTCATAAAAGTTACAGGTATACTTGTTTGCATCTTACAAATTGTGACAAACCAGCGGTATAAGTTTAAATTAGGACTACAAATCCGAATAAAATCAGTACCTACCTGAAAGACTATGAATATTCTTCGTAAGGCATAAAGGAATGCTTTCAGAAATTAAACGTTGGAATTCAATACTCGAAATTAGATTTATCTAGGGCATATAATGAATTTGAATTGAATCAAGTATCAGAGTTAATATATTCCTTAGCATCCCACAAGGGAATATACATAGTAAATAGGTTACCAGTCAGAGTAAAACCAGCATCGGAAATAATGATACAAAAGGAAATCGAGAGAATATTATTGGGAATTCCAAATGCAATTAACTTTTTGGATGACATGGTTGTTACTATGGATAGAGATGACAAAGGAAATGTTTATACCCTATTTATGGGTGTTCAAAGCTCTTGTGTGTTGCGGGTTGAAATTAGAACACGATAAGTTTGAATATTTTAGAGATGAAATATCTTTTTGGAGCATAATATCAGTAAAATATGGGTTAAGAATAATTACGGGAAATTCGTTCCTCAATTATTTTCCGCAATGATTAATCTTTATAAGTGATTCCAAAAAGGAGTTAATTTTACTTGAGGAATGCTGTAAGGCTGATTTAATTTAAGCAAATAAAAGAGTGTAGCATGATAATACAAACACTAATGATTTTTCGGGGCGTTCCATATCTCAAAATTATTTCATTAAGCACAATTTTTTGCTGTGGCCTCGGAAAGAGAAAGTATTCAATCCATCGACTTGCAGTATCTTGAATGATGTGTATCAATCAATCAATAATTTTATTTTACCTAAGTTATACACAAGATTAGAAATCTTATACTAGTAAAATGAAAAGTACGGCTAGGTGAGCTAATAAACTACAAAGTAAAATTAAAATATAAAGAGAGAAAAAAATAAAATGTAATATTTAAAATATATTAGAAAAATAGTAAAAATAGAAAGGTAAAGAAAAGAAAAATATAGTGAAAAGATACAAAGAAAAGCGTTCAATACAATCGCTTCTTATCTGTGGACTCTGGAAGTGGTTGGAACAGATCAACAGAGAGTATCTCGAATCATATGCCACTTGTAAGTGTTTGGATAAGTCCTGATGCTGGTTTGAGATTACTTGCCTTGTATCTCTAACATTCAATACATTATCCGATGTATTTCATAATATACCAACTGGGCTTCCTCTCCTTCGGGATCTGGTGCATATCTGTAGAGAGCTCCGAAATTCATTAAGTAAGCTCTTTTGCTACAACGTATGTAATTTACATTAACTCCTGTATCTTCAAACAATCAATAATTACTTTTAGCTCAGGATATTCAAGAGTTGTTTCTTACGGACCTCTTCTGCTATTTAACGTAGAATCTCCACCTCTGTGCGACATATTTTACAGGATACTTGTATATGTTCGGTACAAGGAGGCCGAGACAAACTATCGGCAACCAGATCGGTTCTCCCAAGGGCCGGATCCACTAACTCGGAGAGTTGTGGAGTTGTGGAGATAAGAGCACTTTTGCCACTTAACTCTCCACTCGGAATTCTGTAACTTGTGGAATTTCTATTGAGATTTACCAAACTCTCTATTGCACTGCGCAAAACTCTCGGCTGTATTAGTTGTGGAGAAGTAAGAAAAATATTTCTCAACTGACAGTATTCTCTGTTTTTATTGTCCTTTGTGAATGTATCAATGTATTTAAGATTTGCAAATTGAATTATGGATTCACTGCATATCCTGGCTATATTTACAAAAACAAATTATGGAAATCCTTGGAATACTTACATAGAAATAAAGATTTTGGTGTTTTAAGGTACCCGCTAAAAATTTATGCACGTTAAAGCTTGTACGTAAAATGAAGTCGCATCTACATTTTGTCCCCTAATTAGATATGTAATTAGTTTTTGAGTCCGGTAAATTGTTTTGGAGATAACTGCAAAAGAAGTGAATCAGTCTTTCTTAAGATGAAAAATGGCCGTTTTTTTGGTACAAAAATGGATATATTTTCAACTCATCATTATGAAGAACTACTAAGTCGTGTAAAGTCACTTTCCATGAGAAAATGTTCACAGCAGAATACTAATGGATGTGAAACAAAAAACGTGAGAAATATATGCAAAATATAGGAACTGGGGTATATATGACCCAAGTGCAAGAAATACGTCTTTCGGCAGTAAAAAGCCACCACTGGATTACCGGCTTCTTCCTCATTAATTTGACACCAAACATAACATATTTTGGGCAACCCCCAATTGGGGGTGTTGCGACCCCCCATCCCCAAAATACCCTCCCCCAGAAATTGCTCACCTATATTTTTTTACTCTAGAGCCTAAATGCATAGAAAGAAACCCCAATGATCTACGACCCTCCCACACAAAATTAGCCGTCTTTCAATATTTCGATACTTCTCACGTTTTCTTTAACTGCCCAAGTATGTTGGAGAATCCCGAATGGAGAATCATGGAGTTTTAATCGGGGAAATCGAAAATTCTCATCCCCCAAACTCTCCGATTACAGAATCTGGTCCCAGGTGTGTATTGTGTATTTAACTGATCCGGCTGCAATTGTAGGTCCCATCTGGCTAACCGATCTGTTGGTAACTTAAGAGTCATCAAGCATTCTAAGGGTTGATGGTCTTAACGGATAGTGACTTTGGTTCCTTCATTATATCCTCTGAATTTCCTTAGCGCCCATACAATTGCTAGCGCCTCACGTTTTGTTGCGTGAGCAGTCAGTTGGCATATTCAATACGGCGCTCATTTGCGCTCTTCCGTTGTACTAAAATTGCTCCAACAACATAACTGCTTGCATCCGTCTTTAAAATAAATGGTAAGCTTTTATCTGCTTATTTTATAAGAAGGGTTGTTCTTAATGACTTCTTTAATGCATTGAAAGCAAACTATTCTTCGTCTTGCTATTTCCAAATAGCATTTTTTTGGTACGATTTATCAATGGTTTAACCAATTCTGCTATAAATGAGGTATAAATCACCTATACCAAGAGCACATCTGAAGAAATGATAGTAATTACTTTAATGCTCGCGACTGCGATAGGTCACAAATTGCTTCAACCTTTTGTCGATCATCGGAAATTCCTACTTTGTTAATAATATATCCAAAATATTTGACTTGTGAACAAACAAATTTACACTTTTCCCTATTAGCCTTTAGTTTGTATGTTCAGGTGCTCCTTGAATGTGCTTGAACAGACAATCAAATCCTCAAGGTATACTAGTACAGTTATAGGACTTGATTTATAATGAACCTGTCCATTAACCTTTGAAAAGTTGCTGGAGCATTCCGCAATCCGAAAGGCATTCTTTTGTAACGAAACATGCCAAAATGGGTAATGAAAGCAGTTTTATATTTATCTACCTCATGTACTTTGATTTGCCAACAGCCAGAACGTAGGTCAATAGTAGACATAAATGGTGTGGTTTGGATGCGTGTAATTAATGGGCCATCCTTGGTAATGGCTACCTATCAGGTCAGTATTGTCATTAAGTTGTTGGTAATCTATGCATACGTGAATTCATCCATGTTTTTTGGGAACAATCATAACTGGTTCGTAAGCATTTTATTAATCTCGAACTTGAGCTGTTCACGTCTCACAAGGGAGGGGCGGTACGGTGGTGTAGCAACTGGTGATTGATCTAGAGTTTTTTTTTGTGTTCTGTGAAAGGTGTGATTTCGACATTTTTGATCATTACTCGTTTTACACTTTGGGCAATTAGTTCTAAATAATCCGGAATTGCGACATCTATAGCAGAAAACAGCTTTCCCTGTCGCTAGTGTATTTAACCCAGAACGTAGAGTTGATGTTTGCTCTGATTTGTTTGTTTTTAGAGGCTTGCAGCATACATCTGCTGAATGTCCGCGAAATCCGCAATGAAAACATATTGCTTTCCTCGATTGAATTGGATTTTCATGTCGCTCAGTTTTAATCTCGTTTTCGGTGAAATGCTTTCATGCCATATTATATTTCTGATTGAAATATTCAATAAGTCGTAAATAAAATCAAGGTCCGTTCCCTCTGTATGCCAATCTCTCGAAAGTCGGGAGAATAGGATACGTTTCTGGCAAACAAATGAGTTAGTTGGCGTTTTACGTCTTGTTTTACCGAGAATAGTTCGATGCGTTGGCTTAGCTGACGAATAGCTGTTTGTCATGAGGGAAATAGTTTAATCGCACTGGTTGACCTTACCATCCTAACAACCATGTTGCTGCTTCCGCTAGTAAAAGAGGAGGTGGTCCTTTAATGGAGATCTTTTCTAAAAGTCCTTCCACTTTATTAAATTCGCGAGAGCCTTCAAACCTTCCAGTACACGTACTAAAACTTCTCGCTTTTCCGCTGACATAAGCTGCTTCACCGGCTGCTATTACAAATGAAAGGAAATTGTGGAACTGGTCCTCAGTACTGCCATTGGGTTGTTGGATCTTCTGTATTATTTTGAGACGATTGCTGTATTTTCTGTCTTGTGTCCTTTCTGTAATATTTTGCAGTTTTTAAATATATTGAAAGCAAAAGACTAGTAAAAAGCCTGTGGCGAATGTCCCGTCGTTCCTGTTTAAGGTTTAAAACTTTTTCTGATGGAAGTTGAAGCAAAGAGAAGTGCAGAGCTTACTAAATCGAGAGCAATTATCGAATGTTTCCTATGTATACCTAGAGCAAAATCAAAGACGGTGGTAAAGTCGAAAGATGAAATCACAGTCGAATGAATTTTACTTAGAGTATCAGACACAAAACATAGACGAGTGCAGAGACTATTAGAAAACGAGTGCATTCGGCGAATGCTTTAAGCTATTCGCAATAAAATCAGAGACGATTGCAAAGTCAAAAAGACGAAAGCAGCATCAAGTGAATCCGTATGTAAATACTTATCTGAATTTTCTACTAATATACAGGATATGGAACCAAGCCACTGGCGAATGTACCTGTTGAATTGAAATCAAATATTTTCATAAGTCAACCACAAGTTGGGCGACAGTTTGTAGCGTGATAATAAAAAGACTTGAAAATATTTTAATATAGTATGTTCACTGTAGAATTCAGCTGGAAGTGGTTTTGGTGAAGCAAGTTCATATGTATGCATCGTATCCTGCCTATGTGATAGTCATGGAATAGAATGAATGGCTAACACTGGTTGTAACATCATAATTGGTACAAGAATGTTAGTAATCGGAGTACCTTCATTTTCAAAACAATATCAACAAAAAAGGCCATAAGAAGTGTGGGATAGGGACTATATAGAATCCTTGTAATGTAATAAGAGATGTAGTAAGGAAATCGTAAAAACTATTTAAATTAGAAACAGATCTTTGAACTTTAGAATTAAATCTTTACAAAAGATATAACAACATAATATTTGTAAGGAATGCAAAAAATACAACAAGCAAAAGTAGTCCTCATGAAATAAAATGTGAAATTCATATTTAGTAAAGGGAAATATTAAGGAGTAAAGGAAACTAGTCAAGCTTCAAAAAATGCGGGAAAAGTTGCTGTAAACAGCAAAGTTAGGATTCGTGATTATTCTGATACAACTAAGCTATCCGGGGTAAAAAGGTGCTCTAATTAGGATCCAAAAATTTGCTTCTGTCTGGCAATGAAATGAGAATTAAATTCAATAATAATTTTACTATGACTCATTCATATTATTAATTATTTCAGTTAACCAATATAAAATGAGTTTATATGAAAATAAATACTAATTCCTTGTGAGATAACAGGCGATGAACATAAAGGCCTGGCCTATCTAGGAGAAGTAATATAAACTTTACTTTGCAAATTATAAAATACATGAGGAAAAAGTAGTCGATCGGTCTTTGAATCCTCCCTAATTTTCAAAATTTTCCAATCCATCGAAAAAATTAGCTTTGGAAATATTTCGTTGATGATAAAAATTGATACATTTTCATTATTACTGGTGAATACTAGCTAAAAGCATTTGTGATTTAAAAACCTGGAAAATGGTGGGGAAAAGTGTATCTGCCTCATTGGAAAGTGGTAAGAGCAGTATTTCGGAAAGTGAAAGGTTTCAGCATCAAAAGCCGTATAAAACAGGTGTTTCTTTTTCTCTTGCATTGAAAAATTTTATAAATATTAGGAATGTAAGAAAAATCATAAAATCGTGTTATTAGGTATATTCAATTCTGGAGATTGAAAGCTTTAAGCCTTGGTGAAGTGATCGATTGTGGCTGTCACTCTACAAGTTGAAGTATACCGGATACATCAATTCCAACGACAATAAAGTAATTGCTGGTAATAACATGCTACTTATAACCAAATTACATAATTTTTCTGATGATTCATCCTACATTTGCACATATTAAGGTACAATTCATTCTTACCCCGCAGTAGGGCAAGCCATTTATAGAATAAAAATAATTTGCTATTCTCTTCAAATAATTTTCATTATACTCCGCGCCAAGAATAGTGAGCTATCAAGGTCACGAATGTTTGAGTATATTCCAAATGGTAAAAGACCTTTCAAAGGGTATTGCCATGAAAAATAAGTAAATTTTGATATTTTTTTAATTAATATTGTATTTTTTTATGATTTTGATAAATATACATATTTTTAGTTATAAAGTGTTTTCTTTTCTTTCATTCTTGCCAAAAAGTTATTAATTAATAAATTTCGTTAAAGTTGGTACTAATAAATATAATTTTAATTTTAACTTACAACATAAATTGATATAAATTATTTTGATGTGGCATTATGAACATTTTGGAATTTCGAATAAAGGAATTTTGGCCCGTGTCTGAAGTAAAATACCTTGGAATAGCTTGTATCTAAACTAAAATGCTTTGGCTTCAGTGGAAATTTTTAATATTAAAAATAAGGGCTTGAAACTTTTATGACTATTTTCAAAATGTTTCGAGTTTTTATTAACTTTTATTCCATAAGAATTACACAAAATTATAAGAAGTGAGAGTTTTAAAATACTGACAATTCGTAATTTTTGTTATTAAGACTCCCGCAGTAACCATTATTTTTAATTGTTTGTTTTAACTGTTATACAAAATAATAATTACTTGATAGTATTTGGAGACTTTTATTTCATAAAAATGTTTTTAAGAGTCTTTTGAGAATTTTATTTTATAGAAATCATTTTAAAAGTATTTTGAGACTTCTATTTATACAAAAAAGTTTTAAAAGTTTTTCGGGACTTTTATTTTATAAAAATATTTATAAAACTCTTTCTTTATGTTTATTATTTAAATATTTATAGTATATTTGATTTAAAAAAAAGGCCTCTTCTGCTGTTTATGATAATATCGATTTTATCCACACGGGCATTTTAGACTAATTCTAACCTTTTTGTTTGTTCTTATTTGAATTAATTTTTTTGTTTTTTGTTTTTTTATTTCCTTTTAATTAAAAGAAAAGCCTTCCTGCGATTCGAACGCATTACTGACAGACAGAGTCTGGACTTTTCTCAAGTTTGTATGGCATAAACGAATTATGTAATGTATATGGATCTAATCGATTAAAATATTAGATATAACCAGCGGGAGAGGTTTTTTTTTACATTAGACATAAAAAAAGGCTTTTAAGTAGATTTTTATAAAACTAAACTCTCAAAAGACTTTAAAAATTACTTTTATAAAATAAAAGTCTCAAAAGACTTTTAAAAAGATTTTTATAAAATAAAAGTCTAAAAAAACTCTTAAAAAGACTTTTAAAAAATTAAAGTCTCAAAATACTCCAAAAAGTGTTTTTGTTAGATAAAGTTCTAAAAAGACTAAAAACTTTTATTTCGTACAATAAAAATGTATTCTTAACTTCTGCTTTTAAAAATAAAAAAAAAGTATTATTAAAATTTATTTTTTAAATATAAAAGTTTCCAGTCGGACCTCACTTAAAAAAAGACTTAATGGAGGATTATTTCCAGGCTCTGATTATAAATGATAATATTTATATATGTACAGTAGGAATATCAGCAAATAACTGATTAAAATATGCAAATTTATTTTTAAATAAACTCTCTAACTTAATAAATACGACATAAAACATGTTTTCATGACGAAATTAATCTGATTTTGTTGGAAATCAATAAAAAAACTTAATTGAAATTTGTATATTACAATATTTTGCTCAAGTTAAATTGGTAAGCATCAACACCAAACTGTACTTTCCTACGTCTTGATAATTCACTTTTCGTGGCGCGAACTCTTTCCAAATAACTGGATATGTTTCCAGGACAACTTGAGGTGACACTTTCATACTTGACTGTACATCTGATACATTTTATTTTGAATAAAAGCCGTACGCCCTACATTTATTATTAGTTTTCTACTCAAAATAAGTTTGTAGTGGCAAAATGATAATTTGCGTGATAGGTTTTAAGAATTATAAATTTAATATGTCCGTCAATCTTCAACAGCGAAAGTTATTCTATTATTACTAATAAATTATTAAACAAATCATTCCATCATTCGAAAAGATATTTTAAATTTTTTTTTATTAAATTCAATTCACGGGAAATACTAAAAAACTTTTCTAGGTGCAAGGTTTTTCGGTAACAAGTAATATTTCACTCGATATATGTTACAGAAATCTTTAGGGCTTATGGTGGGCAGTATCCGGACCTGTACCCTGGGGGGGGGGGGGGAGGGGGTGTCGCAACTAAAATTTTCGAGGCGAAGTCGGAAGAAATCGCTTTTAAAACTTTGTAAAATTTATGCTTGCCAACGCTCATAAAAATCTTTAGCGACCCAGACCAGCCAAGACACCTTGTGACCGAAAGAGTCAAGAATTAGTTCATCAATTCGTTTGAACCATTGTCGGTGAATAGTTACTCATTCAAATTCTTAAAAACAATTTGCAGGTAAATTTCTAAGAAAAATTTAATGCTTATCCTACAATCGTAAAAATTTTGAACAGCTCAGGCTTGAATCAATATCGCTATGAAAAATCAACGGGTGGCTATTCGTTGCCTGGAACTAAGGTTCTACTGTAAGAACCCTAGAACAAAATTTGTTAACTCAGTTTTTTTGCCCCATGTTGCGATATCCCCACCAAGTTGTCCTGCCATCGATTTTATGTCGGAAAATCAGATTGGTAAAAGAAAATTTATGATCGCTGAACAATTTTTTAGAAATAATAGCTGTGTTTTTTTTGCATCTGGATCAGAAGTAATTTCCGCAATAAATTATTTCGATAGAATAGAGCTATGATTTAAAATAGTTTTGTCAAAATACAAAGTTTCAATCACATTGCATTGAAATAATGAAAAATGTAGATAAAAAAATTTTAAATTTTGAACCTAGAACCTATATGGATCAATGTTTGATATAAGAATTATTTAAAAAAATATTTGAAATCATAGCGCTCTATCGAAATAATTTAAAGCGGAAATTACTTCTCATACTGACCCGGACGCATGTGCACAAAAACGCAGCTAATATCATTTTTAAAACTCGAAATTGTGTGCTTTTTCATTTATACGAGTAATTGACATTTGACGCAACAAAAATATAAAAGCATCATAATAATCGGGTTGTTAAGCATTATTAGCATTACATGCCTTTTTCTTTCGAGAGGAATTTTTTTGTGTTGCTACGGCATGAGGTGATTAATGTCAGTTCCAGCGAATTTGTTTTGAGTTTTTCGTATTTTATTGACTCAAATACGTTTCGAATATTTTAAAATATTTAACAAAACATTAGTTTCTTCGTTTAAATCACTTCGGGAAAAGTAATTATGTGCTAGTGGGAAAGCAAAGAAATTTCCAAATGGAAAATTTTTTTCACTGTGATTAGGACGATTGAAATTGAGACGAACAAACTTCTGACAATTGTCGCCAAAGGAAGCAAGCAACCAATTGACAGATAATTCGGTCATACCTTGTTAAACTTTGTATCATGCCTTTTTCTCATCAATCAAACACTCAAATAAATATGTATTCCAAAAATACTTATCACACCTGTGATAGTTATGAGATGGCTTTTCGATGCTATATAAAACACAAGAAATTATTAAAAAAATCGTACACGTTTTAAAGACGAAGAGCAAAGAGCGAATGACTAATAGGTCCAATCTACATCGACAGTTACACACTACAAGCTACAAGTTACACGAAGTTCTATTTCAGCTACATGAAGCGCAATCTACTACATTGAGCGCTATAACCTTCACATTCGAACTGACTTATTAACCTGAATAAAGGGAAATTTTCTTTCAAAGTTTTTCTAGCTTTTAGTGTCATTATATCATATTCCCTTGCATAAAATTAAGAATATTTTCCACTATTCGAGCTGTTTTCGCGTATCGACTAATCGTAACCACAGAATGCTTTTGATATGACACATGACTTTTGGTGTTACTGCAGCTACAGCTACAAAATCAGAAATTTGCCTGATATCAGTTAGACCTTCATTTGCAATTAGTTACACCATGTAGCTTGAAGCTCTCTATGTAACAGTTTCTACGGTATGATATATGTATGTGCAAACGTATATTTGTAGCTTGAAGATTGCAGCGTCTAGCTCTTGATGTAGTTTGGCCCTTATACCCACTACTACTACTAATAAGGAGACAAACAAATGTCCAGCCATTGCCACAGATTGGGTCTGTTGACGCAGTAGCGCTGAAGTTAAAAATTGGGAAAATTACGCTCCAACACAAGCATCAAAAATCGGCGTCAAGTACACATTGTGTCCGTACAATACGAAAATCGTCCTGTTAAACTTTTACATCTTGCTCTACAGTCCAGCACAACATTGTGTTTCCCAATTCAATTCACCGTATAGGTGCGGTGCCGCCTTGCGGTGTGTGGGCCATGACCACCGTGACCCTCCCCCTGTATATCTTCACCTTCGGGGAATATCAATCATTTGCCTTGAAAAACATTTCTGTTTCTGAAAGTATAGTCTACCTATCAAATACCTCTGCCGTTCTTTTGGTCCCGGCATCCAATTGTTTAAGCGCAACACCATGCCCAGCTCTTACCCTAACCCTGTAAGTAGATGACTATGGTGATTCGCTTCCATAAATCCTAGCTAAATCATCGCATACTCAATAGAAAATTAGAATCTGCTTCCATTTGGACGATAGTTCCCGAAGTGCCTCCCAATGCCGGCATTGAACCAATTCCATGGGTACCGATCCCTTGGTACCGGAAAACTTTCGGTCTGATTTCGTAGCCAAGGATACTTCAGTTGAGTTTCATGTAAACTTTGAACTGGTGACCCACTCACTTCTAAGGTATGCCAGGCATATTCTGTCAGGCACATCTCCTACTTCTCCTTTGGAAACCTCGCCTGCATATCTTCATGCACTGATGTTGCTCCCTAAGGCCGAGAGCCCTACTAAAATCATACCATCAACCCACCCGTTCGACCGTAATACTACTCAAAACCCTAAATTTATTATACATCGGGCATTGACACAAAACATACACTCAGATCGCACTTTCGCAAGAATATATTGAGCCAGCTATGGCCTGTCAAAAGGAAGTCCATGCTAATATTGAGTTTGAACTCTGGATGCTGTTCCACAAAGGACACATTCCTTACGGATCCAAACGTTACTATGTCATTTTCAATCTCCCGCCATCTAGAATTCCATCTATCAACACACTGTTGTATCTCAGTTTTCCTCAAGATTTGCATCCCATTTGATACCTATAATTATATTTTCTCAAGAAAATTCCCTTTTGATCTTGAAGAATATGCTCCTGTTTACCGCTATCAGATCAAGGAGGTTTGCACCCATTATAAGTTGCAGGGCTTCTGTGGAAACCGTGCGGGACACAGCTACACATGACATTAGCACTATCCTCTGACATGGCAGAATTTTTATTTTCGCTAACGCACGCATGTCAGTCTCACCCGTATGTTGCACAAGCAACAAATATACCCTCATAGATAATACGAGTCGTTCTCGTCTTAAGGCCCCATTCACTTCTCATTACTCAACTGAGCTGACTTATCGACAATAATTGTAATAGTACTATCGGTATCAACAATAACGAATTTGAACAAATAGACAACTTTTTTGTGCATGAAAAGAACCGCAGCTTAAACAAAGAAGTCAAAATTAGCAGTGAACAATAGCCCCACATAAATTGATGGTATGTATTCCGACTCATTTCTTGGTGCGCAAAGGATCAAAACAAGCTAATTAATGGCATCTATTTCAACAACAGCGTTAAGGCAACACTTGCTCCATTCCTGTAAGAAACAACCTGTTACAGTTTCGTTCCTCATTTACAAAAATAGAAAGATCGATTTAGCTAGATAAGTGTTAAAAAAAATATAATGTAAACTCCGAGTACAAAAAGATCCAAATACAAAAAAGGTTTAGTTCGAACTCATTAAAAATCATATTATATTTAAGCAAATAAAAAACATGGAATTGGTCTAACAAGGATAGGGTCCCTACTTGTCATCAGCGATTTCGTCCAAATTCACAGAATAAGTAGGGCTTGACAAGAAATGAAATTATGCTTAATGTAGAAAGCCCGAGGTTTTGTAGGCTCACCCATTGGAAAATGCTCAAATTTGAAAATTTTCGCTGGAGTTGTCGCGGTTAAATTGCAACAGAAACGAAAGTGCCAAATTTATTCAGGTGAAATGCCAACCGCAGAGGGGGTATGTAAGTGGCATTTTCGTGCGTTTTCATAGATTGCCGGTAGATGGCGAAAAGTGGGTATGCAAAATTTTTATAGATTTAATTTTTTTTAAATAGGTAAGTGACATCCGATCTTTCTGAAATTTTGTACAGATAATCTCTTAGTAAAAGTGCATCCATAAAAAAAAAAAAAAACAGAAAATTGCATTAATCGATAAGTTGTAGAAAAACATTTCGAAATGAATTTTTCAGACAGAATTTTGGCCGTCGAAAATTAAGTTACGAAACTTAATCAGAAAGGGAGGGAAAATATGTTCAAAAAATCATAAAAAAACTAGCAAAAAGAGTTTTGCAAATCGGATTACATTTACCCTATATGAACGACCTTTTGACATTGAAATTTTCATCTGATTTTGATGAGATTGGGTACGAATATCCTATACAGATGGTAGAATAAAAAATAAATACCCACAACCACCACTCGAAAAATATTTTTTTTTATTATAATAATATATTAGTAACCCACCAGGGGTTTCAAAAAATCATAAAGAAACTCACAATAAACTTATCATGAAGAATTTTGAATTTCGGTTGGAATTTGACCGAGAGATAACGGTGGTAGCTTTACGGTATATGCAGGTAATTAATGTACATAAGTTGAAATTAATTTAGCAAACCTCGCAGTCTTATTTTGGAAAATGCTCCTCAACTAATTGTGGAAATGACTTCTGATTTTCTGTATATGAAAGATAACAGATTATAGATTATTGTAACGAATAGAAAGTGGCTTAAATGTGGCAAATATACCCACAAGATGGTAATTCTCAAAGTTTTCCGAAAAGTGTTAATTTTAACCCCAGGTTCATTTACATTATGCATTATTTTGATTTCGCTTGATCATCTGGAGTTCCCACTTGCGTTACTTTCATTTCTAGTCAAGCCCCACATATAAAGTGAATTTGAACGAAATCGGTGATGACGACTAGGGACCCTCTCCTTGTAAGACCAAATTTTAGGATAGTCAACCCTAGGCCTAAATGAATGCCTTCATGTAATTTCATCCGATCAATCCCAATTTAAAAGTTTGATTGTTTAAAAGGTCTTTCGTATCTATTTCTAGAAAGCTTTACTGGACAGGAAAACTCATTATAACCAATTTTATAGGATTTTATATTCTGAAGAACTTTCTGGTACAATATTAAAGTCTACGACTGATTGTTTTTACAGTATATACAGAAAAAACCTTAACTTTTGAATGCAAGCAATCAAACATTGAGTTGCTCGATTAACTCCACTTTTGAAATTGTTTTTACAATCTTCATGAAAACGCCATATATACAAAATTTTAGTTCACTACGTCGATAATTATGGTAGAGTAAAATGGATTGGACACAAGCGCATAACACTAAAAGTTATTTCGATTTTTGCATATCCGTATGTCTGTCAGTCGGTCCTCTCGATAACTGTAGAGCGCGGTTACTTACAGTATTGAAATTTTCCACACAGACGTTTTAAAAAAATTGTGGATTTCAATTCTAAAATGGAATAAATGAGGTTAATTTTTATGTGGCAACCTATCCAGACAAAAATTTAATTATTCATTACATATTTGGATACTGCCTGAGAACGTGTTGACGTAGAGATCTGAAATTACGTAAACGGCATTTCCATAAAAATAGTAAATACAATTTCAAATAAAGGCTAAATCGGGTAGACCCTTCCTGTTGTTGCCATACAGAAATTTAGGTTTTTTACGTATACTGTGAAAACGGTCATTCCTAGTCGTTTTTATTGTAAAGTTCTTCAGAATATAAAATCCACTGAAATTAGATACATGTAATCATTTTTACCATCCGACCAAAACTATCGAGAATACTTGTCAAGCCATGAAACAGAAATCTGTATGTGTGCGTTCTGAGTCCGTTTTGTAAAATGTTCTATATTAATACTTATGGAAAAGTACCAAAAATTGAATTTATATATTCTATAGACACTAAAATACTATCCATGCAGGAAAATAGTCTTCTAGTAATTTACAGCTTGATTCCTTATATTCCTAAAAGCTACATTTCCTATATACCTTACTTAACAAAATAATAAAATAGTTTTAATTACAAAGTAACCTTACCATTTTACGCTCACTAACTCTCAGCTGAATAGCAATTGCATGTGTGTATATGCAGCCGGAGTCCGAATCTGTAGGCAGTTACATTCGATATCATCAGCCGTAACTCCCGGAATATACCCAATATGTATAATCCGGGCGTTACGTATCAGCACACTGCAAGTATTGAAGGCACAGCATCATATAATGATAACTCAGCTGAGAGTTTTTGTTTAAGGAATCCTAGTCATGTGGTTCAAATACTTTCTTCTAAATAATTTTGTTAGGAAAAAGTATACAAATTTTATTGCGGTTCGGAAGATAAGAACGCAAGCTTAAAATTACCGAAACATCATTTTTCCGTATGAATAGTAGTTTAGAGCGTAGGAACTATTCAAATCAAACTTTTGTCAGTTTTACATAATAACACTGCAAGTATTTTGGAATGTAAGGACTCCGTTGGGGCTCTCATGTGGTAGTGACGGAGTCTGTTTCATGGCTTGTGAAGTATTCTCGAGGGTTTTGATCCAACGTACAGTTCTAGAAATG
Organism: Dioctria rufipes; assembly: GCA_963924295.1. Classification (NCBI taxonomy): domain Eukaryota; kingdom Metazoa; phylum Arthropoda; class Insecta; order Diptera; family Asilidae; genus Dioctria; species Dioctria rufipes. Next base: position 313,603,992 of record OZ002740.1, on the reverse strand, counting down.
TATGCGAAAAACTACTTCAACAACCAAACTTGTATAGAGGAATGTGTGACAATACAAAATTACATACGGGCATTTATCTGGCTAGGGTATCGTACGAATTATTCTCAGAAAATTCTAGGTTTTTTGTTTGTTGAAATTCCGCTTACTAGTGCATGAAAACACCGTTTACAAGCTCAGCTAGCTCTTTACGTAGACGTGTTCTCAGGCAGTGCCCAAATATATTGTGATAAAAAAAAATCTTTGTGGCAATCTTACGGAAGAGTTGCCCGATTTGTACTATTTTTGAACTTAAATCTACCATTTTTTTTAAGGGGTCTTGTACGAAATTTCAGCTTTCTATATAAACTCGTTCGCGAGTTATTGAGAGTATATACGGACAGACAAACATGCCGAAATCAAAATAGCTCTTAACATTAATGTTGGGTATCCTATCCATTTTGCTCTACCATCATTACCATCTATGCGTTACAAACGGTTTGAGAAACCTAGTGGACCTTATTATTTCATTATCTAGGGTTTAAAAATTCCCTACAGATCCAATAGAATCAAATATCTGTGAATATCTTGAAGTGCCATATTATAGTAAGTAGTAGGAAACTTTGTGCAAATTATTGAACAGTTTTTTTTTTTAATTGTTTTCATTTTTAAAAAAGTAAACAATTTTCTATTTTCAGTCCAAGATTCTTTTTATATCAGCAAACAGCAAGATAACTGTCGGACATTCTTGTACAATCGAAAGTAGGAAATTAACCTTATATTTAATCTTTTACTTCAAAATAAAATAAGACATAAAAATAGCAACCAATTTTTGGAACCAGATATTACGCAACTGATAATAATATCTGCCTTATAATTGCATCATAACTCAGTATATATCCGGAATATGCTGCATGCATAAATCTGAAACGTATAAATCCTATTGCGGTAGAAAAACGTCGGCTAGATAATAATCGAGACTTTAAGCCAAAAATATTTATTAAAATTTATGAGTTTCAAGGAAACTGATTAGGAAAAAAATTTGATAAGAAATTTCACCATTATCCGTCGGTACTACAGATAATAGATCATGGCAAGTATAAATACTCAATATCAAAGCATATTAGATCAGTTTACTTGACTAAATCATAGAAACAATTCCGAAAATGAAGTTAGCTGTTTTGGTAGTTTTGGGCCTTTGTGCCTTTACGGTAAATTTATTTCAATTTAATTTCATTGCCAAATTTAATTATTTTATTATTGTTTCATGTATTTAGGCACACGCACAACTGTCCTCGGACATTTTGAACCTGGAGAATTTGGATATGGAGGTAATTAGTAAAAATATTATTAAAACCAATTTTTATCAATAATATATTATTCAGGTCTTTGAAGCAGCCGACGAAAAGACACAAAATAAAATTTTAGACTACTTGCAAAGGACTTATGAGTACTTGAAAAGCTCTGCTGCGAAACGCATTGAGAAACTTCAAGAAAAAATTCATGCCACAAGTGAACATTGCATAGATGAGATAAAGATGTTAGCAGAAAAATATATTTCTAAAATTCAGGAAAAGATAGAGGATGCCATTAGCAAATATGAAAAGACCGATGGAAGCGCTTTAGAGTGTTTCGATAAATACCGGCCGCAAATATTATCGTTACTCGATAGAACAAAAACAGATATCGAAATCTTAGTAACAAATACATTAGGTGAGATAAGCGCCATTGTAAAAAGTGCAGAAGGGAATATAAATGCAGTCTTGGTTGAAATTGGCAAATTAAAAGATATTCTGAAAAAATGTGTACGGCCAGTAAACCCCATTTACACCTTCAAGTGTCTTTTGGATAATGTAAGAATTTTTTTTTCGTAATTTTTTATACCCAATTATAATTACATTTTTATTTCAGATAAAATTTATTCAAAATTCTCTAAAAGAAATCCTCGGTAATACAGCTGAAGCAGTAGAAGTTTCGGTTAGAAAATTACGTAAAATTGTAATAGATGCTCGAAATGAACTCGATATTGTTATTAACATCGCCCAGAAGGACGCTGAACGTATCTTGGAAAATGTCAGAAATTGTCTTAAAGAAGAAAAGGTCTTGAATTCATCCGAAGAGTCATCAGAGGAATTAAAGGAACTTATTAAAGCTATGCATTACATTCATTGATCTGATTTTCAATTATGTGACTTGGAACTGAAAGTTTGAATAAAAATTAAAATAGAGATTTTTTAACAATATAATTCAAATGTTTTTTTTTTGTCTGTGATTGAATTGAATTTTCTTGTACTCTAGCATTTGTGGCGGTTGAAAAGGTGCCCTGTACAAATTGTTATATCAGTCGTCAAACAAATCAATGATGATATGGGCTGCTGGATTTCGGTAAAATTGGATGTGAGCGCTAAAAATTTGTTAGACTGTGATATTTATAGGAGAGAAATTGGAATTTCTTAATGAGTGTTACAAAAGAGATGTGGTGTTATAAAAAATCACATTGTCATATTTTAAAAAAGTTCCATGTATTTTACAAAAAAAAAAAAAGTAAACAACTCAAGTTATCTAAGTGAAAGGAAAAAATTAGATAAGATGTACTATAAAATTTGTCTACCGTTTGGATCATTGCCAAGTTAAAAATCTCTCTCTTAAAACGAGCTCCAAACGGTTTTCAAAAATGAAGAAATTTTTCTGAACAACTATTTGAGCAGCTCTGCTTTATTTATCTGATACAGAAAAGCCTTTACAAAAATTTTACGTAATTATATTATTATTTAAAGCTGCAATCCAGAATATTATCACTCATACAAAATTAATATTTGGGCACCACGAATGGTTTTCGAAAATTATTGAAGTAACTAATCGAAGACTGTTTAGAGATTTATATATAAAATAGAAAATTCCCTTCGTAAATGTCTTTGCAACCAATGTAAAAAAAAAACATGGTATGCCAATATCTGGGAGATGGAAGAAATTTTACAATGCGAACGATTCTTAGAAAGTGGAAAAACGAGTGTTTGAAAACCATACAAACATTCAACCACATTTTAGGGAAATTTTCCTATTCATCCTCAAATTATCTTAATGAAAATTGACATAAAATTAGTAGCACCCACAAATAAAAACACAGTTATTATAGATCGACTTCCTCTTGCATAAAATTTTGATTATTTCCAAAAACTATTACTTCATTAAATAAAGTGAACGGAAACTTAAAGGATAGGAGCAATCAAAGCCCGCGAGAATACTTGATCTCTAGTATATTGATACTTATAGAAAAGTACCAAAAATTGACTTTATATATGCTATGGAGCCCAAACTAGTATTCATACAGCAAAATCGTCTGCTAGTAATTGTAAGCTTGGCTCCTTACCTTCCCAAAGCTACACTTCCTATATACCTTTATTAACAAAATAATAAAAAAGTTTTAATTAAAAAGTAACCTTACCATTTTACGCTCAATAATTATCAGCACTCAGATAAGTAATAGTTGCAATAGTGTACGTGCGGCCGGAGTCCGAGTCTGTAGACAAATTGAATCGTTTTCATCCGACCACTGCATGCCACGGCACAGCGCAATATAGGGGAAGGTGGGTAGATATGAAACACTTTTTTTTCGAGTTAAACTTTTAGAAAAGTTAGTATGGTACCAACGTTGAAATGTGAATCAGTTGAAAGTTTCATACATTAAGTACATAAATGCTTAAATGTGTCTTTCAAATGTTAAGTAACTTTCACCCCAGCTATTGAAATACGAAACAAGTGACTCTTTTTCAACTCTCCCCACCAGCGGGGATAAATGAAACAGTATATGGGTAGATATGAAACATGTAAAATTAAGACCGAAATGAAGCAGAAAGCTATGGTAATATTACTCATATTGTTTTATTGATATAAATAGTTAACAAAAACGAAAATACTTCAGGTATGTATGCAGGTATCTAATCTATGTCAGGCCTCACCTTTTTTTGTATTTTAATGCTGCAAGAGATGAGTTTAAAAATAAATAAAAACTATAAAAATTAATATAAATACAAATCGTAAAAGAAAGTATATAGTTCAGTTTATATAATAAGATAATAAACTAATGAAAACAAAATATAGGAACTCATTTGGTTAATAGCATTCAACGATTTTTGGCGTTTTAACGCACTGTTAGATCTGTAAAAGAGATTGGAAATTTATATCGAGATTGCTGTCGATGGGTTGTTCCCAATACAGTTGGTGGCGGTAACATATACTTTATGTCTTTCAATGGTACCTGGGCCATGTCCGGTACACTTGGCATAATAAAAACGCTTCCTTTCTTGCGAAGGAAACTGACATCAATATTTTCTTTATCATCTAAGTCTCCAATCGCTTTACCGACATAAAAAATTTCCTTTCCTCTTCCATTAAATTTAATAAGGAGGTAATCGCTTTCCTCTGGCATTTTATTGGAGTTAAAAGTCCTTTCTTCTTCTAACAGATCAGAGTCCGACTCTAGGTCTAGATGTATGGAACCCTCGTCGCTGGACTCCTGCAAGATATGCCTCTTGACTTTCTTAAGCTTATTTTTTCTTATTGCAACTTCTCTTAGCAATCTCCTCCTTTTCGGGATTATCCGTCGCTATTAAGGACCTTCTGCTTTTTAGTACCTTTCTTCTCTCGCCAGCTTTTGGGAAGCCTCTAAATAATTTAGGGCTCACAAACGCTGGTCTAGACGCAACTGGTTCGGTTGTTTCGCACGCATCTCTTGGGAATAGAGTTCGCTCATCGGTTTGGCTGTTGGCCGGAGTAAGAGGACACAAATTTGTAGAAGTATGTGTGAGTCCACGTTCTTCACTTATGTGTTCTGTTTGTCCTACAGTTGCTGGCTCTGTTCTATCAGTTACTGAGCTCGGTAAACAGTCGATATCGGAAAATGCATTTTTGTCCAGTGGAAGTATTCCCGTCTTTTTAAATGCTGAAATAATGTACGATGGTGTCATTGCCTTTTCGAATGCTATCCCAACGCATTGTGCCACATCATAGATCGTATGTGGTTTTCCTGGATTACACAGCATCTACGAATCAACAGCAGCATTATACGCTGCCTTAAAAGGCCCAAACAAGATAATATACAATGGCTGCATTTTATTTGTTGAATGTGGCTGAAATGTCAAAACTGTCACGCCATCTTCTTTTGAGCAATCCAGTGCAGCTAATGAAAGATTCGAGTCATGGTTGTCGTATGTAAGAAGCGTTGGGTTGCTTTTACTGCTGCAGGTGTGCTTTACGAAATGTGTCATCACTTCTAGGAATAGATGTCAGTTCATCCAACCGGACTGATTCGCTAATCCCATTGTTCTAGCTGGAGCTCCTTTTATCATCTCTGAGGAAAATCATAACTGGGAGAATATACTGGGCCGGAAGCACTTATAATGGCACATGTGGTAACTAAGACACATGTGGTAACTAAGACCCCCTCCACTTGTAACCTGACAAACTGATTTTAGTCCTTTTTCTGCGAGAACCTGATATAAATGAGAGATTTACAAATCTAGTTGACTTAGTTCCCAAAGTCCTCCTACCAATAACTTACCTTTTGTGGTTTTTGAACTGTTGTAGTTGCAGTTTCATCCAGGCTAAAATGCGTATTCCATCCACAAAACAGTCCAGCCTTGAAAGCAAGTACTCCAAATTTTTAAAACAGGTTTGCGCATTGTGTCTCTTGAAAGAAGTCGCCCGAGCCAGACTGCAGGCTTCGGGGGGAACGAAGAGACAATCCCTCATGGCGCCTTCGGAAGTTTAGCATCCATTCTTTTCCAGCCATTTTCTTTTCGTGCCACTCATTGTCGACCAGAATTTTGTTTCTTATAGTCATTTCGTAAGCTAATTTACGGCAGTCAACTATAAACAGGCCATAAAAAATTGTCGATGATTTGACTATATACTGCTCTAAAAAATACACTAATTGAATATTACACAGATTTTACAGATTTTAGTAAAAAACAGTTTTTATTACATAGAGCAACACACTACCTGTCAAATACACACTATGTATGTAGCAAAATCACTGATGCATAACAGTAAGTCGTATTTGTAATTTTCGTATTCCGCGAACGTAAGTAAAATATAAAAATGTGATTGTTCCCATTTGGGAACGCTGGCTTGAAATGGGTTAAATCTTGCGGAATTAGCACTGCTGCTATTTCGCTCTCCTGATGTCGTGCACATCGGCTAATCGTTTTCTGAGCTCTGGTACGTAGTCTTTTGGTTACTTTTGTTCACCTTTAAATGTACCAAATTTGTGGCCGCTAGGTAAACGGTGGGGTTTGTCCACTCGTGTTGTGATATTATGCATATGATCGATAAGCCATTAGGAATATGGGAATATATCAATCCCAATTACGCTGATGATAGTCGACTACCTTTCTTAGATGTTCACCAATGTTATTGTTCAAGCAGTACCAAAATGTTATGGGATTGATAAGTGCTGTGATTGAAACGTGGGATAAAACCATTTAAAAAACCTTAATTGAGAGCATGCCAGATCGACTTTTTGAGCTTATAAATAAAAGAAGGAGATCCTATTTATTACTTAATTTCAACGACATTAATTTTTTGTAAATTTTGTGCCAACTTTTAATTTGTTCAGAACCATAACCTCGTCTGGCAAAAGTTTGTCTCCGGAATGTCTTGGGAATGAATTTTTGTGCTCTGGGAAAACTTCTGTTTCTTAAGGCGTGAATTAAGAGGTTATAACAAATCTTTTCTGGACATTTTTATCATACCAAAATTTACTGCGGGCTATTAGAGTATTACTTCCTGCATTTTGTAAACTTTACAAAATGAGGTTTTACCATCTTCATAAACCCCGCGTAAGAGTAAAGGTTTTGGTATTCTCTCTATTAAATAGTTTTTCTTTATGGACAAAACAAAGAGTACGTAAAAGTTCTTTGTTCCAGTTTCCAGCGTTGGTTAATATTATTCTTGTATAGAAATTGAACGGAACGACGGAAAAACCGACAACAGGATGAACAGACATACGGGCGGACACACTGACAAACATATCAAAATCAACATGCCTTTTAATATTATCCAAACGAGTTCACTCAATTTTGCTGTACCATCGAATTTTCTGTGCATAACAAACTAAAATACAAGCTTTGCTTAAGTACAGAGCGGCGAGCGTATACTAATAGAGCAAAATCTTGAACAGCTGTTCAATACAGTCATATTCGCCAGTGTGTAAAAAACAGCTGTTAACGACTACACACTTATTCACCAGTGTGTAAAAAGCAACGTGCATGGTTTTTGAAAAATGTACGCATTTCTCCTTCAGAAAAAAATAAGTGCTACATGCAATACTTTCCTTCAAAATTTGGAATCACTTACTTTTTTATTTTTCCAATGACGCCTACTCTGATGGGTAATCTCTTTCTATTGAACAGCTGTTGAAGTGAATTCTCTTTAAGTATACGCTCGCCAGTGTATAGTATAAAAATGCGAAGCACATTTTGTACTAATTATTTTGTTGGTCCGTTTCGTCATGTTGAAAAAGCAACCGATTTTAGGCTGAACTGCAATAGCTGCAAAGGAAGTTAAGTGTGTCGAACGCGCCCTTTAAATTATACAGACGTACCCAAATTAACTTAACTCGACGGAGGAGAACTTTCGTTAAGTTTAATTATCAAATTTTGCGTAAGTGTACTGCGCTAAGAGTCGCTCATTACTTACGAACGCGATGTGTCATACAATTTAATAATTACTAAATGAATTAAAAGTGCAATATAAAAACTGAAATGAAAAAAAATGGACTGGGAATTGATGGCAGGCACAAATCTTCAACTAAAGCAACTTCCATTTGTTAATTTTTTTTTGCTTTTAGTATAAATTTTTTTTAAATTGATAACATTAATTATCAAGACAATAACCCTTACGGAATGTGATATCGATTTAAGGGCAAAAATGTTAAAAATTTGTAAGTAAACCTCAGTCTCGTTGAAATTCGTATATTGTGGTTCAGCCTTTTGGGTTCCTACAGTTTAAAATCGTCCATTCCTTCCCAATCAAAAACCATTCCAGAGTCTGACATTATTCACATACAGAAAATAATCCCTATACCGAAAGTAATTCTCAAATCGTCAATCTGCCATAAAATACTCGTGATGGCCATGGGTACGAAAAAGGAGTCAATTCAAAAATTATCAACTTTCGCTGTCGAAAATGTAAATCCTCGACCAGCCCTTACTGGTTAACCATATTTACAATGAAATCCTTGAAATTTAAAATTTATCGCGTCGCGGCGCGCCGAATTCCTATGGTATCTTAATTGATGGCATGTTTGGATGTAGACTGTACAAGCCCGGGTTGTGTTTTTGTTTCCATTTCATCGAACATCGTTTGGTATTTAGCGGATTTTGTTTCCTGTTGGCGGCGAAAATTATGGCTGCGCGCATAATCATAAATAACTACATACGTAAAAGCAAATTTCTTAACACTTTTTATTTACTGTAGGTTCAAGAAATGTTCGTAAATTGGTTTTTATTGATTTTTGCCTTAGTTTTCGCTGCAGGTACTAGGGAAAGAATAACTGAGTAATTTTAATGTTATAAAAAAACGCAAAACTTTGTTTTGAAAAATAGGATTGATTAGATTTATTTGAAGAACAAATTGCATGGATGTCACATTGCCTCATATACGTTTAGTCGAAGATTCTCTAGTGAGTTTAAGGAGATAATCACACAGGGAGGTAGTGGTTCAGTTAAGACAGAATTACAAATTTTATGTATGGAGAGAGGTGACTGGGAACCGATGATTTATACCAGAGAAATATAAGTAAGTATGAGACGTACCTAATCGAAATATATTTAGTAAGATAGTATGCATCAAATATCCGAATTATTTCCAGGATATCACCGAAATCTATTTTTGTTCAGGAAATGGCGAAATCTGTGGACGACTAACGTCCGATTTTATATTGACGTACTGACCACGAATTAACATGAGGGCTTCAATGTAGAATTAATAATCAATAATTATAGAAATTGATGTAATCGTAAGCTGATTCTAACATCTATAAATAGACTAAGTGAGTTGATTAAAATTCACACTAAAGAGTAGATAGTAGTCGGTATACAGTACAGTATCAGAAAATAACTGCGTTTTGTTATAGTGGAGTTATGCTGTTTAGCTACTCCTCTCCTAGTTAGTCTTGTGGAGTGATGCTTTTGTAGCTACTCCCTTGTGAAGCAGAGTTATCATCGACAACGAAAATAACATTGCTCATCACACTTAAGTTCTCACTCAGCTTAACGTCGAGACGAAACTTAAGTGATGGGTCAAATATTATTGTTTCATAGTCGTTTTTTACTTCACGCTTAGTTGTGTGACAGGAGAGCTTAAGTATTTTGATCTTTCCCATATTTGTCAGCAGTTTTCAGAATTTTTTTTGTGGGAACCTGCGAAGACAAAACAAACAGTTTCGTTTGTTCAAATTTTAGGATAAAATAAATTAAACAAATGCTATACTCGCTCTTTCGGATTTAATCTCAGGATAGAACTGCGCTTAAATAAGGCAATATAACGTGAAACTTTCTTGAGAGCATGACAGCATTTTGATTTGAAAACTCCTGGAAGAGTTTCAACTACAAGTAAAAATATTCCACAAACGAAAAATCTGATGTGGAAATGTATTTTTTTAATTGTATTTGCACTGTTTGCTATTTTCATAATATGTAGTTTCTAAAACTTCTGAGAGTAAGATGGCAGATTTATGTTGAACTTTCGGAAAAATTCGCAAGTAGTTCCTTTTATACTTAAAGAACACATCACAGCGGAAGGAAATCTGTACCTGTCAAATATCACTTGCTGGTTTTTGTGGTGAGTAGGTACTTTACGGTTGGTTTTGAAGCTATAATTCAATTATATTTACTTATATTAAAATTAAAATTTAAAGGGTTTGCTGGCAACAAGAAGTTGGACACATCTTTGGACTAACCGCATCCATGTGCTTTAAAATAATTAATTCAGCAATGGACTGATGTAGCTGGAATTTATATAAAAGTTCCAGAAACCACCAGAGAAAAGGAACAATCATCCTAAGAATTTGAGAAAGTAATATTTAAAATTACATAATTGTTGATTGATCTCTATAATTTAAATTGTATCAGTTAGCAGATTTCCCAATTGTGAGTAGATTTATTGATGGCAGCTATATACCCATACGCACGTCCAGGTATAAAATATGGTCAACATACACAAATAGATATGACCAGATATCAATTACTCTCCAAGCAGTTTGTGCCAATAATGGAAAATTTTTAAATGTTTTCACTGCCGCGTCTAGCAAAATACACGATAGCCGAGTTTTAAATTATCGCCTCTATCTGAAAAACTTCCATCGATTTGCGAGGGTAAATTCCATATTTTGGGAGATGTCGCGTATAATAATAGAGAATGACTGCTCACACCTTATCGCAATTATGAAAGTATATCAAATTAAAAAAAAAAAAAAACAAAAAATATATATATATAATGACAAATTCAGCGCTACCAGATTTCTGATCGAAAATGCTTTTGGAATTCTAAAAGCAATGGTTTATCCAACTCCTCAAAGTGGATATCACCGATGTCGATAAAATTTCCAAATTTATAATTGCATGCTGTGTTTATTTATTTATTTATTTAGAAGTTCATCAACGATCTAATTATTGAATTTACAAAAGTGAAATATAACCATAAAATGACAAAAGCATACATAACCTAAATAACGATAAAAAGTATACATAACAATAATAATGCAAAAACAAGTCAATCTAACTAAGCTGATCGCTTAATTGACTTTTTGAAAGATGAAAAGAGACGAGACATTCATGAAACCGGCTCGTGCATGCCATAGTTTGTACTATGCTGAGGAACAACGAAGAAGTCGCAATTCCTGAAGGAGCGCACAGGAACAGATATATTGAAAGTTTTTAAGAGTTAAGGGGAGTTTATAACTACTTGTATACACTGAAATGAAAAGACAACTATGGAAATTTTACGTCTATTCTCAAGAGAATCTAATGGAAAGAGCTTAAGCCTATCGACATATGGAGGCAGAATAATAGAGTTGTCCCAATGAAGTCCACACAGGGCAAATCGGATAAATCTCCGCTGCACAGCCTCGATGCGATTTATAATACAGAATAGAAGGGAGACTGGCATACTCCAAAAGGGGTCTAACAAATGTGCAGTAAAGGATCTTCATTATGAATGGATCATTAAATTCTTTTGACCATCTTTTTACAAACCCCAGAGTCCACTTGCTCACCGTTTTCATTAGTAGAACTGCAGAAATTAGTAAACTCCAATAAATTATTCGTAGTAGATTTCCCCTTCATAAAACAATGCTGAAAATAGCACAGGGAGGGCTTGCAGTGGAAGTACAAAACATCACAAATATCTTACCAATACAACTTAAATTAGCGACAGGTCTGTAGTCAGAAATGTCACTATTATTGCCCTTCTTGTGCAAAGGAATAATCAAAGAAAGCTTCCACTGTTTCGGTGAAATACCACCAGTTAAAGATAAATTAAATAAATAACACAAAACAGGAACGATGAATATAGCAAAATGTTTTATGATTGTGGAAGGAACGCCATCCGGACCGCCAGAAAAACTATCAGCTATGCTTGAAATATATTTGGCGACAGACGCTTCATCAAAAAACAGGTCTTTAGGTTGAAGAGAAGTCAGCGGAAGTTCATCAAATGGGTAAAATCATTACAACTAATATTAGAGCGGTTATCACAGAATGCAGTTTTAAGGAACTCACCAAAAAGATTGGCAGTCTCTAACGGATCCACACTGTCTAAGTTACCGAGTCGCAATGATGAAAGGTATCCGTCAGAGTTGCGCTTAGAGTTAACAAACCTCCAAAATTTCTTTGGTTCAGTACGCACAACATTAAATTATGAAGCTGCAGGATCAAAAAACAAAACTACATCTAGTTCCAGATGATGACTTATTTCAGGAACCATAGGATTTAAACAACGCTTAACGAGGGTCCCATTCGAATCGGAAGAAAATAACAGATCAAGAGATTTTTCAGAGTCATTAATAACGCCGCTAGACTGCATTAGGCCTAAAGAAATAATGTTGTCAATAAAAGATATGGCATGTTGAGGAGTCGTCGAGAAAGAAGGCAGCAAGGCCTCTTCGTCCAAAAAGTGTTCCCACTTAACACTAGGCAAGTTAAAGTCACCACAAAGTAACAATCGGCAAGCAGCAAAACTTCGGTAAGCCTATCAATACATGCAGCCAGCAAGTCAAATATCACAGCTGAGAAGCATGGGGTGATGTAAACTGTAGCATTATATACGGTTTTGTGTGAGATCTTGAGAGCTACACATATAAACTCCAGATCCCCGGACTCAACAAAATTGATTAATGAGCATGGAAGGTTGCGACGAACGGCACAAAGCACTCTGCCTCCAACAGGAGCATACAAAGACAGACGATGGTGGTCACGGCGAATCACCAGGAAGTCGGGACCAAAAAGCTCTGAATCTGCAATATTTCCACATAGCCATGTCTCGGTCAAGCGGACCACGTCAAAACATGAGTTAATCGAACTTGTAAAAAGGCGAGTCGGTTTGGAGCGAAGACCAGTTACATTCTTATAGTGGACGGAGATTTCGCCAACAAGATTTTTGCCTTAGCAGAAGATCAAGAGCGCCACCTTGGAATAAATTCACGCACAATAGAATTGTGGGGCCAAATCTCAGGAGAGAGGACCGCCTGAAACAGGCAATCGAAGAGGTCGAATTACCACCAGCACGCGATGAAATATGTCTAGCTATCTCATCTTCGATAGTGTGAGGATGTACTCAAGATACGAAGACACATTTTGGAAGCCTGGCTGGCCGCAGCGAAACGGGGTCTACAATTGCAGTAGGAGTATCATTGGTGGAGACAATATCCGCAACCGCAGCAGGCCGCAATATACTGACAGCCAAAACTGAAGCTTTCTTCATAATTTAGCCATAGATGGAAATGATGTTGGCTATTCCGAAAAGCAGAGGGACCTGTTACTCTATCCGACCAGGATTTGTCATCAATTGATATTCCATAAAGTTCTTCAGACAATGCAAAAGATAGAGAACTGCATAGAAGAGGAGTAGTAAAACGAGATCACTTGTGTACTACATTAAATTAAAAATTAATATTGAAATTGTTTATGTTATTTAAAATCGTTCTTGAAGCAAAAATAATTTAACATGTTTTGCTTCCGTAATGAGTAATTACCATTTTCATTGTTGGTGTTAGACTCTTTTGCCTATTGTCGTGGCAGGGCAGTCAAGGTTCTTGTACCCTGGCTGTTGATGGTAGTGTATCAGGTGCTTGTACCTGTACACTAAGCTTAAAAATGTTGACTGCTGAAAAGGATTTGGTTAAATAAAATAAAAACACCTAACTCGTGCGATCTTAAAAACACAATCCTATATTTAATTTTTCGCATTTTATTTATATGAGTTACAATTTGTTACGATTGCACCTTTTCACTCATTGTGCAATCCCCACGGAAATCGTACATACGTACATACATACATGCATAATTTTAAAATTCATAATTCACATAATTCGCAATGTCATCTGACGCCGAGTTCTACTCCGTGACCATGAAATTTTTATGATAAACGGCTATGTGGGGAAATATTTTTGCACCGCAAGCTTTTTGTTTGTTGTGGGGAATGATGGCGATGAGTGAAAAGGTGCTATGACGGTAAAATAATATTAAATTAAATTTGATCAAATTTTCTCGAAATACATCGGAATTTTTCCTAAATCTAAACAGTTGGGTTCCTTTAAACTCAATCATGAATATATCAAAACCATTAATAGCGCACACATATACATGCTAAGAAAATTTTTGCTTGTAGTTGCATGAGTTAAGGGCTTGTAAATGTATCCCAAGGATTTTGGTAAAGCATAGCCAAGCACTATCTCGCATACTTGACTGCACCTACTGCATTAAGTACACTTCGTCTTACCACTCGTTTGTTACAATGAAGATGACCGCTTTACAGTAATCTTGATGCAGTATAAAAATCCATTTTCTAGGGGCCAGAACCCAAGAAGGGTCCCTACAATGTGATCAATTTTATGGAAATTTTTTTTACTGAAGTGAAACTTATTTAGCGTTTTGTGACGCATAATACAACCATAGAAAAACATTAGTTGCTTAAAGCTGAGTAAGAAATATTCCGTGCAATACACACCTGCATTGAAACCCTTTATTTTATAAATATATAAGTTCTTACCACTGCAGCAAAGAATACCCGAGTTGTAACTCCGAATGTCAATATTCTTATATCACCAACCATACCTGTGAAAATCAGCAGCGAATCAATCACTTGAACATTACAGATAAAACAAAATACAGGTAAAATCATATCAACAAAAGCATTTTTGTCTTATATAGGTAACATAAGACATACTTGATAGCAAAATCTGAAAATATAGGCACTCCTGGAATTCACGTTATATTAGAATTAGTATCTATTAAAAAAAAACTATCACTATTGCAAAAGGCACTTCTCAAAAAATCCATCGCTTGTTTACATCTTTCATCTTTCCCTTGCCTCGTCCCTTTCTACTTTACGCTCGTCCAACTCCGAAAGCATTTCTTTCACTACGTCTTGGATGGATTTTCCTTTTTTCTTTGCGTCATCAATTCGTTTGTTGTAATCCTAGTTTCAGACTGTTCCCCAGAAGTCTTACTTTTAAAAAATCGTACTTCCCCTAGTGCCTCTGGATGGATGGTATCATCTTTGGCCATTATTAATTTAGTTTTTTAGTCTCCTCCTGAAATTCCACTGATACTCTGGTGTTTTTATTTTTATTGTTGTTGTCTATTTGGAGTTTTCTTTTTCTTATGATTATTTTGTAGCGGTTGCACAATTGGTCTGCAGTTTTGTTAACATCTAAATCGGCATTAATTTTTTTGGCTAAGTGAACCAACATTGCCTTGTTATTTCTAAATTTTCTGCACGGACCAATTCGTGTTATATATTTGTCGTAAGGATCATCAACCCACCGACTTTGACCATTCGTCCAGAAATCTATGTGGCAAAATATGAATTGATTTTTGCATGTCCGTCTGTCCGACTGTGCACACGATAACTGATAACGCTTCATCTAGAGAACTGAAATTTGATACATGGGTTTAAAAAAAAATTAAGTTCGAAAATGGGACAAATGTGGTAACTCCCTTAACTCCTTAAATTCGTTTATCACTATACATTTGGACACTGCCTGAGAACTCGTCAACGTAGATAGCTAAAATTGTGTACGCGGCGTTTTTATAAAAAATAATAAATATTATTTCAAAAATGGGCTAAATCGGGTAGCCATGCAAAATTTTTGGTTTTTTACTTATACTGTCAAAACGATCAGTTCTGGACATTTTATGGTACTAAAAAACCTATGAAATTGGTTACAATAATTTTTATTTTCTGACGAATAATTCTAAAATTACATGCGAAGCCACTTCAGCAATCTAGCTTGCACAGAGAGAAGTGACCATATGATATATATCATAGCAATGATATATATCATAGCAATTGGTTTATTATTTATGCCAATTTTAGCATTTTTACTTGTTAATATTAAATTCATTATATATCTGTTATGTACCGTATTTTACTAAATACAAGTAAAAAAGCTAGGATTGGTCTAAGACCAAATCTTATGACACCGTAGATGAATGACCGTATTAAATTTCGTATGGTCCCCAATCTATGCAAGTTTGATTCTTGTAGTGGTTTTTCGCATATATTTCTAAAGCGGTTTGTCGGACAGAAAAAAGTGATTATAACCAATTTTGAAAAATTTTACAGGATTTCGTATTCTGAAGAAGTTTTTAGTACAATAAAAATGCTAAGGACTGATCGTTTTCACAGTATATGTAAAAAACCGAAATTTTTATATGGTAACACCAAGAAGGGGTTGCCTGATTTAGACCGCTTTTGAAATTTGATTTGCTATTACTATAAAAACACCATGTTCCAATTTCAGCTCTCTATGTCGACGCGTTCCCAAGCAGTGTCCAAATATATAGTGAAAAAGGAAATATTTGTATGGCAACCCCACGAAGGAGTTGGCCGATTTGTCTCATTTTCGACCTTAATTTAATTTAATTTTCAGAATCCGTGTACAAAATTTTAGATTTCTAAGTGAACGCGTTCTCGAGTTATCGTCCGCACACGCGGACAGACGGACAGACGGACGGACGGATATCCAAAAATCAAAATAACTTTTAATATTATGCGTGGGTGTCCAATCCATTTTGCTCTACCATCATTATCTCAAGGTATTACAAACGGAACGACAAACTCAGTATACCCTATAGATTTCATCTAGGGTATAAAAATGTAGAAAACGAGTAAATAGGAGAAGATGGTTGCGAAATTAACAAACGGGATATCACAATGTCGTGTTTAGAAATCTGAAGTAGCAAGATTCTAAATAGTTTTGTTTTTCCACACGAGACTGAGAAAACTAGTATTCGAATTGCTGCTAAGCTTATTATTTCGGCTTTAACTTTAAGGTAATTTGCAAATATGTGTTATAAGTGCTATATTCTGCATCCCCACCAGCTGTAGTTTTTTATCACAGGGTACCTCTGACTAACTTTTGGCCTCGTCTTTTTAAATGGGCAAGTCTACAGTACGGAAAGTAATTTTAGAGACCTACAATTCGATTTGGGAAACTCTGTCTCTAGTTTAGTTCTCGCAACCAAGGCAGGACGATTACGCGGAAATAGCAAAGCAATTTTAGGAATTACGGAATATGCCAAATTATCTCGAGGTATTGAACGAGAAATATATTACCATTAAATGCCCTCCTGATTCTGGAATTCAGTTCTTTAATTATAAGCATTTTGTACTATTGGCAACTGATGCGAAATATAAATTTATGGAAGCCGATGTTGGTGCTTATGGGAGTCAAAGTGAGGGAGGTAAATTTTCTGAAGTACCTATTATAATTAATTATTCTATTTTCATCGTTTTATTTAAAAGGTGTTTAAAGAGAATCAGCATTTGGTAAATATCTGTTAAGGAAAGCCCTTCCTATAGCGGATCCAATACCACTACACAACAGTAATATTGTAATCCCATATCACTTTGTTTGATACGTCGCCTTTCCGCTAAAAACTGATTTAATGAAGCCATTTCCAAGCAAATATGTTGAAAAGACAAAATACAATCTTAAATTACTGATTGTCAGGGGGGCGCAGAGTTACATAAAAAGCTTTTGGCATATTGCTCTCAAGGTGAAGATGTCTTCGAACATCATTGGAATGTCCTCCATCAAATTCCGAGCAGATAACCTGAGCCACATTAGCATTACATAATTTTATTATGCATTAAGATAAGTTTTTTATTGTTCTCTTTTGATTACGAAGGCGAGGATCAGGTCTTATAATCTGGTGAGTGGAGAAAAGAAGGAATTATAACGGGTAATTTCCATCCAACTAATATGCAATATCGCAGTGCTCCTGTTACACTTTAATTTAAAGTATACCTTGACAGAATACTTTATATAAAAAGAAAGTGTACGTACCATTTCAGGAGGCAATGTGAATCAATAATCTCTTTATTTCTTTTTAAAAAGAAAACATGTACTTTTATTTTCAAAATTCAATTCAATTTATTTATACTGGTTGACTGTACAACAAGACTTACAATCTTTCTTGTTTGCACAATTAATTATAATAACTACAAAATAATAATTTTAATTGAGTTTTAATATAACAAAAATAAAATTAAAGCTTAGTGACTACGTTACAAACTAATTTGCAAAAATATAACAATTCAGAGGTAGATAACGAGAGCCGAAGAGCAGTATCCATAAAAAAAATACAACCGAGGACATTGTATGGTCGTTGGAAAAAAATATGGCCGGAGAATTGACAGTGATAATTCGATCGAGACAGCAGAAAATAGAATGGATGCCATAGTAGAAATTGATAAGTCTCTAGGAGGGGAAGGTTTGAAGAAGAAATTGATGAAGCAGATTTGTTAGAAATTATATCTGGAATCCGTGATGCTTAAAGGTTTACTCTATAAAGCATAAAGGAAGAACTAGGCTTAGCCTTCTTAAATGAAGATCTATCAAATGAAAAGAGTACTAAGTATAAAAGAAAACTTCATAAGTGCTTAGCACCATACAAACAAACAATATAAAATTACAGATTTTTTTTCAAAATGTGGAGCCTGGATCTGAATGCAATCTGGATGCAGAAAAATGCAATCTGGATGCAGAAAAATGCAATCTGGATGCAGAAAAATGCTGAAAGGATGAGGATACCTTCCCAAAAATAAAACGCCATCTGTTTAGTGATGACGAAGAAAACATTGTTTAATTCTTATTAATATGTATACATATTGCTTCTTGAGAAAATTTTGATAAAAATATTTATCTTAATTATGAAAATATTATAGCATGTTTTTCTAATTTTTGGAACCTAACCCCACTTTTCGTATATCACGGATTCGCATAACACGGCAATTTTTTGGAAAGTAACTCGCGTATAACTACGGCGGTTACCTGTATTGTATTTTTATGTACGGGAAATGGTCTAAATAAGAGACCGAAACATTAGCCAATAAATTATTATAGTTTCTATGAACTAAGGGTCACTAATCCCATAAGTCTATGTATAGGGGGTGAATGCAAACATTTATTACAAATCATTGTATTTAGCCATCAAAAATGGAATAAAGAAAATATTTTGTAAAATATAAATTTACAGATATAAAACTAAATTTCTACATAAGGTTCTTGGTGGAGAAGCCACTTTTGCATTAATAGCACCTTTCTACAATATGAAAAATTCAGACCTGTTTTCCTGGTTATCCCAAAGTTTGCCACACTATAACTTTCTTCGGAAATTAATGGATGAGCTTTTCATTTATCCACTGAATGGTAAAATTCAAGCCCTGAACCTTCTCACGTATCAGAAATAAAAATAGATTTACCATCATTACATTCACATGTAAACTATAATCATTGGGATATATTTAAAAATATTTTTAAGCTATTTCTGAATCGGCTGGCTGAGGTCGTCCGTTGAATGTCCGCAGGTAGAGTGTTCCAGATATTTGTTGCATGCACAAAGTAAGAGCGCTGCCCATGTACAGAGAGAAATCGAGGAATTAGAAGCTATCGGTGCCATTCAGAATGGAGGATACAGATACAGACTGATGTGTTCAAAACGTCGTAATCCATAGATGAAACGTACATAATCATTATAGGATACGTCCAGTTTACGACTGAATACACAGTTCAGTGACGGAAACATTAGACTACCATAACTAAAATGTGACATAACTAAAGTTTTTATAAGCTTAAATCTGGTTTTTATGGATAATAACGCTGCAGTTAACCATAACTGTCGAAGGCAGCCATAGATTTTTCTGATAAGAGCCTTGATAAAGTCGCAACAGGTCATATGATCATTCAGCATGACACCGAGGTTCCTAACTGTTCTCATATACGGTAAAGGAGAATCGTTTATAGTTATCGCAGGTACATCATTTATATAAATATAATTTCTATATTGCAACATAATGCAAGATTTACTGGCATTGTGTGCCAAATTATTTTTGATTGACCATGAGTAAATTCGTTGAAGATCGTCATTCGTACGTTGTACCCCATCTTCGATCAAACAAATCGGTCTATTTGGTATATTTGGACGTCATCAGCATACAGATGTACTTTTGAACCTTAACAACACTAGGCAGATCATTTATATATAAGCTCAATAGCAATGGTCCCACAATTGAGCCTTGTGGGACTCCACAGACCAATGGTAAAATCTTAGAACAATTATTCTTTAGTTTTACTTGTTGGAACTTGTAATGGCTGACACAGAGAAGTTATACAAAGAGAAAAGCTTTGTTAGTAGTTTAGAATGAGTCATACTGTCGAAAGCCTTCGAGAAGTCCAACATTGACAGCAAACTAGTTTCACCTTTTTGAAGTGCAAAATGGAGATCTGTAGTCACCTTTAACACAAATGTCTCGCAGCTATGTCCGCTACAAAAGCCAGATTGCCAGCATGACAGGAAACATGAAGTTTCAAGATGACCAAGCATTTGTGATGTCATAAGATTTTCCAGAGCGTTCGATAAAAAGCAGAGAAGACTGATAGGACGGAAGTCTGAGGGTAATTCTGGCGAGTTCTTTTTTGCAACAGAGAGTATAGTTGCTATTTTCCATTTGGTGGGAAAAAACCCAGATGTCAGGCTGGTATTGAAAATATGGGTTACGAAAGGCAATACGATCGGGAGCAAGAGCTTCAAGAAGCAGGCGAGGCGTTTCTTCCGATATATCCATTTGTAAATTTTTCAGTTTAATTACATACGTACTTCGTTATTTCAAACACCTCATTGTCTTGTATGTAGTTTTTCTAATATAACTGCCATAGATTTCATAAACGGAATGCTTAGAATAAGCACCAACATACGGAGCAGAAAGATTCCGAGTTTTTCTTCTGGATAACAAACTTTTCATAAATACTATAATCTCCAGAATTAATTGATTTAATATAAATTACCGCCAGTTTCAAGATCAGTGGTTACATCTCCACATCTCTGCTTTCAAATGCAAATTTTTATAAGCGAACTTCGACTTATTATATTCGACATTGTTTTCCCTTACAGCCAATATCAAGCGCTCTTCAAGGTTTTCCATTTTCTTATCTTTTTATTCTTGATACAAACGACTAAGTTTCAAAAGATTTAATATCAATTGCACATTAAACAAACTGTCAGAAACAATTGTGGTTATATCATTCTGTTTGGGTCCGTCGAGTTTAGATTTTAATAAACTTGCAGCGTTCATATCCACACATCTTCATCCGTTCATTATGTTCACTCATATTTGAAATTCATGTAATGAAAACCAGCTTGAAATTTTAGTCAGTGCGCTGTCTGCGTTCCTTTTTCTCGGTAGAGGAGATAACACTAGATTATAATAAAAAAAGTTAACAGACAACTTGGAAATTCATTAAACTGTCAAATTTTTCTAGTCCGAGAAGTTAACATACACATTAGGTCTGTATGCTTAGAAAGCTTTTATGCAAGCTGCAAAGTTTTTACACAGACTCGAAAGTTTTTTACCCATAATGTGTATGTTTCACTTCTCGGACTAGAAAAATTTGACAGTTGAATGGATTTCCAAGTTATCTGTTAACTTTTTTCATTATCATCTAGTAAAGGGTTTCTCAATAAGAGGTGTTATTTTGATATTCATAGAAAAATGTTATTTTTTGAGATAAATGATCGGATCTTTATTTCATTATAAAGAGGAAGGTATGCCGTTAATAATGGAATATAACATCAGCCAAATGACCACCACGACCACGCCTACAGGACCATATCCTTTTCATGAAATTTTCCATAACCAAATCGCAAAGTGGCTGCCCTATGTCCTCGATAGCCTCACGAATTCCATCTTTCAGGTCTCGAATCGACGCTGGGCTGTTGGCGTAGACCTTCTCTTTCACGTGGCCCCAAAGGAAGAAGTCTCAAGGTGTTAAGTCACAAGATCTCGGTGGCCGTAAAAGATCAATGGTTTCGTTGCTTGTATGGTACGTAGCGTCGTTTTGTTGAAAGTAAACGTCTTCCAGATCAATACCATCCAATTCCGGCCATAAAAAATCATTAATCATCTGTCGATAGCGCAATCCATTCACCGTAACTGTTGCTCCAGCCTCATTTTCGAAAAAGTAAGGTCCAATGTTCCCGCGGGACCGTAAGCCGCACCAAACAGTGACACGTTGAGGATAGAGAGGTTTTCAACAATAACTCTTGGGTTTTCCGAGCCCCAGATGCGACAATTTTGCTTGTTGACGAAGTCATCGAGGTGGAAATGGGCCTCATCACTCAAGATGAGTTTTCGATGGAATTCCGGATCATTTTCATGCATTTCAAGGACCCAATCAGCAAAGACTCGACGTTGTTGATGATCGGCCGGCTTGAGTTCCTGTGTTAACTGAACTTTATAAGCCTTAAGACCCAAATCTTTATACAAAATACGGTGTAATGACGTTTGTGGAATGCCTAATTCCAAAGAACGACGAGGAATGGACAAACCTGGGTTTTCTTCAACACTTTCGGCTACAGCAGCAATATTCTCGGCTGTTCTTGAGCGACGTGCAGGGGTTTTATTCTTCACATCACTAACTTGTCCCGACAACTCGAATTTTTCTACCAATTTCTGTATTGCGGTCCGACAAGGTGCTTCACGACGACCCAAAAATGTTCGAGTTTTACGAACCGTCTCTGCCACATTTTCACCATTTTTATAGTGAATTTTAATAATTTCAATGCGTAGTTGAATCGTATATCGTTCCATTTTTGTTAATGGCGTAGTTTCTACTTGTCAAATATCAAAAAGTGACAGCTCCAAAAGTGACATCTACCGAAATAGAGGGCTAATCAAAATAACACCTCTTATTGGAAAACCCTTTATAATTGTATTCTGAAGTTCTCGGACGCTCCTCTTAGATTATATGGTTGAGTCTCTGCCACCCACGTGATCATACTTAGAAGATATTCCGGAACCAAATTCAAATTTAACTTTTTATCACAAACCACTCCTAAGTATTTATATTCATTCACAAATTCCATTAGTTCACCATGCATTTCCAACACACACATCCGTATTATAATTTATCGTCATAACTTTTGTTATACCTATACTATTCAATTTCAATTTATTCATCTGTAACCAGTCACACAATAATTTTAAATCTGGTTCTATTTTTATTTTCATTTCGTTGGTGTCTTTCTCTGATATAAGCAACAATGCATCATCAGTAAAAAGTACTATTTTTGAGAATTTCAATATTGATTTAATGTCATTCACATAAATAATAATAAACAAGATAGTTCCAAATACTGATCGTTGTAGAACGCCCATCGATACTTCTATTTTACTGGAAACTGTATTATTTATATTAGTGCTTTGCCTTCTTCCATACAAGTAGCTATGAAATCATTGAAATTCCTTCGGACGAAATCCATATTTTGCTAATTTATTTAAAACAAATGCCCCGGTCTACAGTTTCAAATGCTTTTCTTAGGTCTAAAAACGCAGCAGCAACCTATTTGATGCATCTATTTCTTCCTTCCATTGGCACACTACCCAATTAATCGCTGTTTCACAGGTATTTTTTCTCCTAAATCCAGGTTGTTCTAATATAATCAATTTATTTGTTTCCAAGTAACTTTCTAACGGTTTTTGAACCACTTTTGCTAAAACCTTTGCATATAGTATAAGCAATGTAATTATGGTACTGAATTTTTCTGCTTTTGTTTTTTTTTTTTTTGTTTTGTTTTAACTTTTGAACAAGGATAACAATTGATTCTTTCCATAAACTAGGGAATTCTCCACTCACCAACGATTTATTTATTATTTCAACTAAAGTAACACTCCAATTATTCCAGTTGTCTAATACTAATTGAATTATAGTCCCACCCTTCTAAAAATAAAGTCATAGTCTACTTCTGTAATCATGTCCGAATATGTTCTATGAGGAATGGATTCTTTTATGATCTGTACGCTTTGAGTAAAGTATTTATTTAGTTTCTCTACCATTTCTTTAGGTTGCTGGCATTTATAGTCACCAAATTGAATTTTGTTTATTTCAGGTTTTACTTAAGCGGTAACCCTGAAACACAATCGAATCGATTGTGAAAATCTGATTCTTCAGTCTATTTGGCGTCGGTTTTCCATAAATATGTTTCTCTTAGTATGCGCGTCTAATGTCTTAGTAAAGGCGGTCACCCAGAAATGGCTTGGCGGTCTACCGGTCGATCGCGATCGACTTAATGCCCACCCTTGATCTAGTGAATACTTATATAACAGACGCAGGTTTCTTCCGCATATGTATATAGAAGTTTAAGAGTAATTTTTTGTTTTAAGTTTTGAAAAAGAGGTTTTTAGACTTTTCCTCGACCTAAAATGTAATTATATCCTGAAATATAAAATAATAGGTAATATAAATATATCATAAATATTAGAATGGTAAGAAATCCCTAGTATTTCACTTTTCTTCAATGGATGTAACTAGACAAGCATACACAAATCGCTGTATACAAAAATATGCCAATTAATGAAATGACATGAAATGGATTTACACATAAATACGAAGTCAAGTTTTTCTTTCCAAACCTGAAATGCTCGGAAATAAGAAAAAGCATATGTTTGACTTGTTGAAGGAAGAATATTTTCCCGAGTATCAACTTAGTTCGTTTCCAAGCTTTTGATTATTACTTTAATTTATTTCTTTGTTTATAATAATAAAAATTTAATATATTTCATTTTCCAAAAAGATTAATTTCTTCAAATATTTTCTTTTAACACTCAGAGAAACAGATTGTCAAATCAACTAAAACTGATGTAAATTCAACAATTTACGGCATTGATTTTCAGCAAACGGAAAATTGTCAAAACGATCTTTATCTATTATAAACGAATACATTTCGATTTTATAAAAGCAACAATTAATTTGTTAATTTGAATAGTTCAAGATTCTGGTATATTTGACAATTTTGTTGTACTTTCTTCAATTGTAAAATACAATAATAAATAGCTAATTTTACAATCCAGTTATCTTAACAAACAACTAGTAATTATTACTATTGAGGTTTATTTGGTTAGCTTTTTAAGCAATTTATTAAAAATTACTGCGAATTTCTAGCCGAGGTGCTCCGTTATATGGTATTTCGTCTATAGACGATTTTAGTTTTCGTGCTTGTAAGCACATTTCAACGAAAAAAGTAATTAGACTACGTCA
This sequence comes from Dioctria rufipes, assembly GCA_963924295.1. Classification (NCBI taxonomy): domain Eukaryota; kingdom Metazoa; phylum Arthropoda; class Insecta; order Diptera; family Asilidae; genus Dioctria; species Dioctria rufipes. The sequence goes on along the minus strand of OZ002740.1, from coordinate 313,579,196 downwards.
TAAAGGAAGTGGAAATAAAAGTCTATCAAATAGTTGTATTTGAATATAGAAAAAATTACAATTTTTGTTTATTTAAAACAAATCACATATATACTTATACATAACATACATATATACTTATATTTAGAAAGTGCATATAAATAATTAAAAGTTTAATTACATAAAGAAAAATGGTACAGTAATGGTAAATGATAAATTGTAAAATCAATACCTATAAAAAGGTTGTAACTAGTTTCAAATTTTTTATTACGGTTATACAATAACTATAACTTGAACAAAAAAGAATTTAAAAATGGTAAATGAAAATTAATAGAACAAGAAACTTAAATTTTTCAAATAAACATAATTAATAAAACAAACATTTTCGATTTCAATTATTTCAAAAGGTCTTACTCTAACATATAAATCTCCATTATTAATTCTATGAATACAAGATGGTGGATATCTAAATTTTTCCACATTAAATAATTGAAAAGAATTATTTATTTTTTTACCAATTTTGTTAGAATTAAAGTGTTCATCGTTACCCAATATCTCGTATGTAGAACAAATTATCATTAAATGCTGATTTAAAATAAATAAGCATTCTATTTTGTTAATCGCTTCTAATGTAATTTCTTTAAAAATGTAGTCATATTTATTGTATTTAGTTTCTTTATAATCAATTGATAACAGTTCAAGGACGGATACATCATTATCTAATATTCTTTTCGATTCAGATCTAAGCAAAATAAAACAAGCCAACTCCTTGACTTTGCATTTGGAAAGATGTAAGTTTGACATAGTATTTAAAACATCCCTATTTTTTATCAGGCTTGCCGAGAATTTCATACTAAATTTCATTGCAATAGAATAAGAACATTAATACGGGATGTTATTACTTTTGCGTATGCTTTCGAATCGAAATTACCACAAATATTTAATTGGACCTGATTCTGTTATTATATGACTATAGTGTGTCATAAAATGATCTTTGGGCTTTAGTGTTTGCTAAAATATTTGGCAGAAAAGCTCATTGTGACGGGAAACTAACATATTCAAATGTGCTACCATTCTAACTGGTATTGTCCATATGTTGTGCAAAATTACTGCTCATCGTCATTGCTTCACTGGAATTTGAATCCATTTGGAAATTTGGTATATGCACAAAACACGATAAACTGATCACTTTCACAATATTCTTATAAAGATTGAAGGTATACTTAAGTATATCACTTCTAATAACTCTTCAGAAAAAAAAAATAACTTTTTATAATAATAAACTAGCGGCAGAGCGTACATTCGTATTTCACTGGCACGACATGATATGGTTACGACATGATCCGTTTTGCAAAAAAAAAAGAAAAATATAATTCCTTGACCGAAAGTTGTAATGCACTTGCTCACGTTCAAAACTAGAATGCGAATGAATCTCTATAATTCTTATTTAATTGCTAATGCAAATACCAAAAAACAGTTAACAAATGTTTGAAAAAGTAAAATTGAAATGTCTTAACTAATGTGGATTTATCAATTTTACGATTTTGTAATTGATTCTGCCTAGTCGTGTTAAAGGAAAATGAAGTAATTGTAGGAACTACAAGCCGATATATGTAAATTTAATATTTTATTCCTATTTTTCGTGCTTCGTGGTAAATTTGAGACCATTTTACAATTAAATTGTAGATCTTACCAGTGGCAAATAAACTCAGAGTTTAACGATTCTGTAATTAAATTTACAACCCTCTAAAATGAATTTTTATTCAAAAACGCTAATGTAAGAATTATTCTGGTGTTCGATTCTACTATTTCTTATTATTTTTTACAAAAAGTCTTTGTTAAAAGTGTTTTTCATACCGATGTAGCAAAATAATCTAGTTTTGTATCTTTAACAATTCCAATCTGTAATTTTTACAATTATTTTTCTCTGAGTGAAGTTATGTCTTTCTTCTTACTGAACGATGATATAATCGAAATGCTAATTGTGGCGCATAAAATTTATACAAAACGTAATTAGTACCTCCATCCACTTTTGAAAATGGGAACAAAGTGAATGCCCACAAAGTGTTTTCTTCTTCTATAACGATTTTGTTCGGATTTGCCATTTTGTGACCTTGACGCGAATCAAAAATGAGACACCAACTGCAAGGAGGAGTATTAAGTGAAATGAACTTCCACCTATAAATAGCCACGGTATTATGTGCTGACCAACATGTCGTAACCTTTCTTTTTAAGTATTTTTATAGTAGAATTGTTGTGAGATAAAGAGAGTTCTTGTGACTGTCCAGTTGAACAGAGATTCTTTCTGCCTTATAAAGATTTCTGGAATGCGCTTGGTAGGAACGTAATTGCGATGCACAGTAATAACAAGACTTTTTAAAAGGAAATAAGACGAAGCTTGTCACTAAGCCCAATGACTATTTTATCCAAATTCTTTTTCTATTCCAACCGAATTTAACCATCACAAATACAAACTAGTATTGTCATATAAGTCACCCGAAATTTTGCAATAGATTAACCTAGAACTTGTAATAAGCTTGGTGGGCTTATTCCCTTCCCATAGTAAATTATTCCTGTCGAGAACCTAATTAAATAGTCTAGTGAAAGACAGCAGTCCCTTTAGAAATACGACACCGGATTCTCTATATGCATTCCCGGCATGACAATGTACATAACTTAATTTGGGGATTTACATAGATTCAATTAAGATTACCGAAATTGCCGCAAGGTATGTAACGTACTGTGAACATTAGGTTGTCTCGCATGTGACATTATAATACAAGCTTGTTGTTTACTGTATGTATAGTAGGTTTCTTTTATATAAAATTACAGGTATAGCTACATGATGTGCTTACATGTAATAACTGCGGGAATATTGTTACGACAGAGTTGGCACATGCATTTATAAAACAAATAAAGAGTTTGTGAACCAAAAGGAGTATTAGGTTGAATTTCTGGTTTTTTAGCACGTGCCATTTATGACAAATAATACATAGGTAGGTCTGTATCCAGATTCTCTGACCATAAAACTTTAGGCAGATGTAACGTATATTTACCCTGGATAGTGTAAGAACAATCTGGGCAATGTACTATTTCAAATTTAATTAAAACTAAAAATGCTATTAGGTACATATGTTAATAAAGAAAGTTTATTAGTTAAAAAATTAATTAGTTTTCAGTATACATTTTCTAATAAAAGAGTAGATAAATTTTTTTTCTACTTTTTACTTTTAGTCATGGGAAATTGCGTAATCGATTATTAAGTACGCAGAGACTAGGACATGTATTCAAAAGATTTTCTCCATTAGTCTGCTTTTCACAAAGTGAATTAAATGAATAGGCAAACCTTGGCAAAGGAAAGTTAGACACGTAGATGTGTGAGGTATCTCAATACTTCCTTTTAATTGAGTCCACATTTGTCTTTGAAATTTATCGTAAATTAACGTATGTATGTGCGAATCTACTTCGTATTCACAACTGCATGACTGTCTAGTCTAGTCTAACACTTTGATTTGAAGTCCGTCAAGTGAGCCTATACGGATCAATGCAACATACGCCTAACCTTATTGGAAAGCTTAAGTCCAATAGAATTTAAGTCCATAATATGATGAGTGGAAGCATTTTTGTCTTAGTTGTTTCACAAATTTGATTTGCTAGGAACTGAATAGACTGAAGATGCATCCATCATATATAGTATACCTTACTATTACACTACAGTCTATGCGAACATTCATATATCATGTCATTATTTCTACACGCCAGAAATGTGGTAAAACGATCTTAAAGATAAATTTAATGGATCCATTTAGGACTCCTTTAGAATCATCGATATTGGATCTTATTACTCTGAGTGCCAGCAGATTAGAGGAATGTGCTGATTTATACAAAAGTCTATAAAAGTCTATAAAGTAATTAGGGTATGCAGTGAATCATAGATGAACCTTATTGTACTATTATCATACCGCACACTACACTCTGGTTTCTTGCAACAACTTGTTTTGCTCGGAAAACTGTAATCATGAAAATACTCGAATATTCTGCATTAGTTCTTTCCTTTTTAGTGCGATCTGAATTTTTTATTTTTATACCCTAGACGAAAATCATACCCTATATGAAACCATCAAGAAGGCGCGCCTTCAGAGGCCTGAAATTTTGCACATGGGTTTTAGAAAACAAAGTAAAATTAAGTTCGAAAATGACACAAATCGGGCCACTTTCGTCAACGTCGTCTTTCATTATATATTTGAACACTGCCTGCGAACGGGTTAATGTAGAGTGCTGACATTTTGTACACGTTGTTTTAATAAGAATAGTAAATACGTCTTCAAAAATTGGTTAAATAGGGCAACCCCTTCTTGGTTTTGCACACGTGTTTAAAAAAAAAGTAAAATTAAGTTCGAAAATGAGATATGTATCTACCCAAGACCCTCGAGAATACCTCCCAAGCCATGAAACAGAAACCTATATGTGTGCGTTCGTAGTCCGTTCTCTAAAATGTTCTATATTGATGCTTATGGAAAAGAACCAAACATTGATTTTATAAATGCTATAGAGCCCAAACTACTATCCATACAGGAAAATTTTCTTCTAGTAACTTACAGTTTGGTTCCTTACCTTCCCAAAGGCTACATTTACTATATACCTTACTTAACAAAATAATAAAATAGTTTTGATTACAAAGTAACCTTACCATTTTACGCTCAATACCTCTAAGCTGAGTGATAATTGCATCTGTGTATGTGCAGCCGGAGTCCGAATCTGTAGGCAGCTACATTCGAAATCATCAGCCCACGGCATGCCATGACGGTACAGCGACATTACAATGACTACTCAGCTGAGAATTTTTGTTAGAGAAATCTTAGTCATTTGGTTAAGATAAATTTTTTTAAATAATTTTGTTAGGAAAGGTATGAAAATTTTAGTACGGTTCGCAAGATATGAAAGCAAGCTTAAGATTATCAGAACACCATTTTTCGGTGTGAATAGTAGTTTAGGACGGAGGAGCTATTCAAATCAAACTTTTGTCAGTTTTACATAAGAACACTGCAAATATTTTAGAATGTAAGGACTACGTTGGGCCTCGTATGTGGTAGGGAGGGAGTCTCTTTCATGGCTTCTGAAGTATTTTCGAGGGTTTTGATCTACCCCTTCTTGGTGTTGCCATATAAAAATTTCGATTTTTTACGTACATTGTGAAAATGATCAGTCGTAGACGTTTTAATTGTGGTCAAAAGTTCTTCAAAATATGATCTCCTATGAAATTGGTTATAATCATTTTTAAAATCAAATTTGTATATATGGGCTACCATACGAAATTACATACGGGCCGTCATCTAGGGTAAATATCATAAGAATTGGTATTATAGGGCATTCACACTAGGCCGAAATTACGTAATTTCGATGCAATCGTCGAAATCAGCTCAAAATTATGTAATTTCCCATATATTTTTTTCAGATTATTTCAATGTAATTTCTACAAAATTGCAATCGAAATTGCCTACTTTGCAAAGAACGCATCCCACATTGATGAAGGGATGCTAACTTCGCTTCGAAAGAGTGACGTTTGGTTATTAGATTCTAGGTTGTTGACCGTGGTTCATAGCAGCCATTAGAACTCTTTCGAATTTGCTTGATTACTTATAAAAATTACATTCACGGAATAATAGTAGAAGTTCTGTGGATCAATAGAAAATTTACGCTACAAAAAAAAAAAAAGGAACAATCATGTTTACCTGTAAATCAGCCACGAGATGCAAAGTTAGGACATATTCTTTACAGAAGAGCAGATAAGGGTGCAAGTTAATAACTTAACAAGGTGCGGAAAAAAACTATTTTTACACAACCATTTATTAAAAATAATTCGGGAACATTTTACAGAATTCGGCGAGGTTAATGCGAATTCTTCGTCCATTTCCTTTGACCCATTAATATTGGATTACGAAACTTCGTCAGACACATTTTCTATTGATCCGTATTCATCGCGAACATCTTCTGCAGAAGCGTTTTCTTCGAGGTCGCTTTCCTTGCCAACGTAATTTTCAGCGTAAGGAGAGTTTACATTAAAAAAGAAGAAAATCGTAAATACTCACTCGGAAATTTTTCAGGAATTTAAATATAGAAATGACAAGATATCGGCGAAAATAAATCTAGTAACCGAGACTGATTTGAAGCTTAAAGAAATAAAAGCAAAATGAAATAAAATACTAGAAAAATATGTAAAACATACTAGCATTATCCAGAGAGATCTTATAAATATTTTGCCAAATAAAATGTAAATGTAAGAAACAGAAATTAAAAATATTATAATATAAAAAATACGGCTTGCGTTTATTTCCTTACATATGTTGGTTGAGAGTCATTGATTTGAGTTGAATGTTTAGGTTTTTGTTGAGCTTTTCTTGCTCTCGGAGATTTCTGATTCATTTGATATTTATGGCGTCGTTTTGCTAATTTAAGAAGTTATGCAACACGCAGCAGAATTTTATTATTAATGCAGAGTTATTTATATTGTTATCCAAGCCTTTTCCAATTCTCCTGAATCGAAAGAGAGTGCTGATTCGAAACTGTAATATGTAAATGAGGAATGTTCCATTATGATTTTTATTTTCGATAAGTAACTCTTATGTTTAGTAGAGCTGCATTTTTCACTTCCAGCGCTATCAAGTTTTGATCATGTCGCTGACGTTTTCCCCAATAATACGACACTTGTGATGATAATACTCTTATTTTATGGTTTACACAAGTTGAGTCGACACCCTGATAAGCACAGGCGTTAGCTCAGAGGTAAGAGCAGTCGCCCGGCAAGCGGAAGGTCCCGGTTTCAAGCCCCGGACGAGGCGGTTGTTTTTTCCTCTTGTATTTATGAATTTGATTTAGAATCGTTAAAAATAAAAGTTCTTAAAAATTCTTCCTTCTCCATCATTAACTGATTCTAACAAGTGTAGGTTCGATTCCCGTCCGGAACAAAAATAGATATATTTTAGTTTGTTACTCATCGCAATACAACTATTGTCGCATTTTTGATCACTTATTTCTGTTCAATTAATTTATTTTTTAAGAAAGTCTTGTATACAAAATTTCAGCTCTCCACGTCGATGTGTGAGGCAGTGTCAAATATATAGTGAAAATCTAAAGTTTTGTATGGCAACACCAAAAAAATGGTCGGTTGAGTTGGTCCATTTGTGAACTTGTATTTGCAATTTTCATGAAAACGCCGTGTACAAAATTTCAGCTTTGCACGTCGAAGCGTTCTCCAGAAGTTTTCTAGACCTCGACCTATATTTCAAGCTGAAAACAGTCTAACACATTATCAAAATTTCATTAAAATCGGCTGGGCGGTTTCGGACATTAGCGTGTACGAACACAGTGACACTGGATTTTTAAACATATATTAAGATTACAATAAAACACTTTGTGGGAAATGCTGCGATCAAAGATTGCACCAAAAATTAGCATTGTATACTTAAAAAAGAACTCTACAAAGCACATTAAGTTAAGGTACGATGCATGGCATTGTATTGAAAGGGATATGGAGCCATCTGGATATAAAATATTGCTAAAATGATTGCGTGAGTAATGGAACCGAATTAATATGCAATCAAGAAGTACAATTTCGCAATTCAAACGCGAAAAAAAATCAACTGGTAGAGGGGACTTCCCAAAAGAGCCAAATGAATTTGATTCCTTAGTTATAAGTATGACATCAATCGTCTTTCAGAATGACAATGCGCAGTTTGATTCTGATGGCACGGTAAATGTATTTGCTATCTTATACTTCTATTGGTAATTTTCTATTGTCTTCAGAATTTTTCCTTACCAGAATATAAGTGCCAAGATGACAGACAACAAAAATGTCTTTTCAGAAAAGTATCACAATAGTTTTAGTAACATCAAAAACTTGAGAAGAAATGATGCGTGAAAGGAATAAACAAATAACCGCGGAGAGCACACAAATTGAAAAGATATTCAATCTAAAATTTGAAGTGGAAAAGTTAAGACTGGAATGCATTAAAGAGCTTCACGATAAGAACATTCAAATAAAAAATAAGGAGATTGAAACTCTCTCACTAAATGTTGAGAGGGAAAGAATGGTCGGTCAGTTCTTAATATGGATGATATGGATGTTAATTTACACTTGTATTGTATATATATATAAAACTGTTTAAAAAAATCTCAAAAATCAGAGGAAAAGCTAGTTTAAGTTTTATTGATGAATTGTTGCCTAAAGAAAGCTCCAGGTACACCTGCGATAACATTTTCCGGATCTTTACTTGGGTTCCTGGTTAGCGTTGGTTCAGGAGTTGTTTCATCTGAAGCAATATCATTTTTTTGTTTTTTTTTGTTTTAACTTATATATAAAAATAGCTACTATTATATTCTTGGCATTATTTAAATTTACATTAATGATATTTAAGCAACATCGGGATTTATTCTTAAGTTGCCCGAATAGTCTTTCAACAGTATTTCTTGTTGGAATTTGGGCCTGATTGTACGTACGCTCAATAGATTATAGTTGCTCGGATGGTCTGAAGAATGTTATTAATAGCCTGCGGTAACTATATTATTATTATATTGTCACCTAATATAACGGCGCCTCTCACGACTTAATAGCTGATGCATACCATATACTGGAGTCGTGAGCTGAACATCTTCAACAAGCAACTGCCTCCAAAATTTTACATTTAGAATCGCAAATGACCTGAAAAAATGCACATGTCAATATATTATTTAGCTGAAAATGTCTTAAAGACAAGTTATGAAATTTCCAATTATAATGATACAAATGTGGGCCTATATGTGAAAAAATTCAGCATGATTCGCTTATCCAGGGTCAATAGGAAATATTATTACCTACAAGTAGGACTACTGAATATAAGAGTCTTCCGAATTCCTGTTGCATTCAGTTTTGAAAATATGACTTTTAACTTACGTTTAGTGAAAATTTTAATTTTGTAGTGAACACCTTATCATTTGTTAACCCGAATTGTACCACAGTTGCCATATGGCAACACTGGGTAGTGATTACCTTAAATACATCGGGCTAATAAAGCCACACACAAGTAAAGAAAGAAATATAAGTTTTATCATGCTAATTAATGGAAGTTTACCTACGGTAAGTTTGCTGTCAGTTGTTAATCGCATTTCGGCAAAGCAGTAATTGCAAGTAGGTGAAAAAAAAATTGTTTGGGAAAAGCGCAATATGTCGTATATGAGTTATTTTATGTTTTTTTTTTTTTTTATGAAAATGTGATTGAAGTGAAATAAATTGCATTAGTTATATAAAGTTTTCTGTTTTATAAAGGGCTTTCCAATAAGGGGTGTTATTTTGATATTCAAAGAAAAATGCCATGTTTTGAGATAAATGATCGGATCTTTATTTCATTATAAAGAGGAAGGTATGCCGTTAACAATGGAAAATAACATCAGCCAAATGGCCACCACGACCACGCCTACAGGACCATATCCTCTTCTGTTGCTCCAGCCTCATTTTCGAAAAAGTAAGGTCCAATTAGTGATGTGAAAATACAAGACCAAGACTATAATGTTCTTGGTGTTGGTCTTGGTCTTGCAAACTTAGTCTTGGTTTTGCTCTTGGTAAGATTGGTATAATATTGGTCTTGGTCTTGGTCTTGCATAGTCAAGTCTTGGTGTTGGTCTTGGTCTTGTTCTAGCTCTTGGTCTTGCAATTCAGTCTTGGTATTGTCTGTGATCTTGTAGTAGGTTTTAGCTTTGGGCTGCACAGTCAACTTGGTCTTGTTCTAGCTCTTGGTCTTGCAATTCAGTCTTGGTATTGTCTGTGATCTTGTAGTAGGTTTTAGCTTTGGGCTGCACAGTCAACTTTTGGTTTTAGTTTTAATTTGGGTTTTCGTTTTTTTGCGCAATTCTATAATTGATGTATCATGCCATAAATTTATAAATAGTTCAAAACTACCTTATCCCCGTCTAAATAAATCTTGTCAGCAGTTTGTCTTATCTGTTTGCTCTTGCTACGTTTATATGAGTGTGTTTATGCTTATAACACATCTTTCCCCGATATCTTTTCGTAGGATTAAAAAAATAACAATTGTTTCTGCGACTTTGTGTTTCATATATCAATTTATAAGTTTTTGAATTTACCGTATTATTTCCAATTACACCCATACATTCACAACCATAAAACTAGTCTTTCTTATATTTTCCTGAGTTTTTTTAAGTTTAAGTTAGTTACGTATGTTACTATACTTCGAGTTTAGAGGTTCGAGCCCCAGTATCATTTGTTTTTCAAATTCATTAATTATCGTTTCTCTTGTTGTTTATTTTTCACTAATTTTAGTGCAGATTTTTTATGGAATTTAACGCTAATATGATAAAAAAATTAATCATTAAAAGTATGGATTCATTTTTCACACAGTAATTATTTATTCTGTTGGGAATAAAATTGATTCAAACATCCATTATCAAAAATAATAGCTACATTATAAATTTGAGCTTACGGAATAGTATCAAAAATATATCTACAATATTTAATAGATTACAAATTTGTTCTTAAAACGACTTCATTATTGCAGTTTCGTGCTGAAAAAATATTCAATTGAATTTATACATCTGCAAAAACTTTTGAAATAATAGATTCGAAAAAAAATGACGTTCGACGGGATTCGTCGAACCTAGATCCCAAGAGTAGAAACCAAGTACGCTTCCTACTCGGCCACTTTGACGCCGGTCTACAAATCAAGCTGATAAAAGTGTGACGTACTTTACCTTAGGTGTACCCTAGAGTAGCACCTGCCGGTCGTCACGATACCTACACGAACTAGCCGGGCAGGCGGAAGCTGAAAGAAAACCGACTAGGAGCAGCACCAATTGCCGACTCGAGCTCAGGGTTGGGATAGGGTTTTTTCTTTTTTTTTCCTTCTTCTTCTCTGCGAAAAAAGAGAAAGAAAAGAAAATGGTTCCTATCGGAAATCAGCTTCAGGGGTGCTGGATAGAAAAAAAACAAAGAGAAAAGAAAAAAAAAACAAAAAAAAAACAAAAGGCAAACAGAAATGAGTGCCTCTCTCATTTGGGATACATCGTTGGACGCGCTTAGCTCTCCTCTCCGCCATCACTCACTAGTTAGGAATCCCATCTGACAACGACCCCATACCTATCTCTACTTCTACGCTCAGCCAAACATCCTGGCTTCTTTAGCACATAGTCCTCCTAATTGTTAAACCACATGACACCAACAATCGAACAAAAAAAAACTAACTCCTCTATTATAGGATATTCAAGAGAACAGGAATCTTTATTCACTTAACTGTGATATTCATCTTACTCCAAACTTAGAATTATTGTTTGATTCTCGCCAAAAACGCAAAAAATAAAAATAAAAAAGAAATAAAACTAAAGCGAGTTTCATACTGCAAAATTTAGTTCCTACGACGTTGGATTACATCTTGTAGGTAATGCTGCCCTTAACTAGTATACTGTATGTAAATTAAATGTGTACCTAATTATTTAAATTCAATTGCCTGAGTTGAAAAGTGTTGGGATATTACTTAGTTATTTAATTATAATAAATTGCGAAAGTAATTTATATTACATTGATTCCGTCTATCTCGTATACTTCTATGAATAGGAAGTTACAACTATTTACAAAGGCCTTATTGGTTCCACTGACAGACCCCAAATTTCCGAAAGCTACTTAATTTTTTAATTATCGGTTTAATATTTATCCTTGTTCAACAGGTAGGATACCCAACAAATAAAATCAGATTGACAATAATAGATAATTTCAAAATAATATAGGTGAGGACTCACTTACTTGCATTTACTCCCCGTCGGTTGAAGCTTCATCCGCTGGGTCCGGTCCTGAAATCAGAAATCCAACCCGTCGACTACCCTAATCCGAGGTCTACTTTAGTGTAACTATGCTAAGCGAAAGTATTTTATACTATAGACTAAAACAAAAAGAAAAACGAAGAATAATTATTCACTTAATGATTAAACTATGAGAACTCCCCAAAATTTGATGATCAGCCAACGTTGCCTAAGCTACCAGCTATCTTGATGTCTCTCTTTTTTTTTCTTTTCTCTTTCTCCAAGCACCGCTATGGGGCTCCGTTTTCCATATAAAAATCACCACCTTACTCAAATGTTCCCGGGGGGAACAATTATTAACTTCACGATACAGTGTTGGTAGCCAAAGAAATAAGGTTATGTGAAAATTCCAGTCGGGCTTGGGCTACGTTGCCCTGAAGTTAAGGCAGATGTGCTTCTTTGGGCCAAAAGAAAAAAACTACGCACTGCGGAATATGTTTCTCGGCAAAAGGGACGATTTCCTGAAATGCCTGGTGGCGAGGGAAACCCTGCTAGATTATATATAGAAATTTTGGTACAAAGTAATCTATATTACCTGAAAGGTCAGTTTGCGGGAATCACGGGAGATATAGGTATCCCCACCTCACGCAGAAAGCTTTCCTAAACAAAGTCTCCGCACCTTACGCTTTCTTTACGTTCTTTTTTTCTTTTCAGCAATCAATTCACTAGAGTACTAAAGAAAAAGCTTATATGCAGTAAATGACTGGATGTATATTTTATTTCTAATCTGGAATTTACCTGCTTTTTCCCTTTTTATCAATTCGCGCACAATGTGATTTTATACACCAATTAATCTTTTACCAGCGGGTTCTTACGAGACACAGTCCTTAATTAAGCAGACGATGTGATCACGCCACCGAGACTTTGTCTTGAATTTCGCACTTTTCCGATCGCAAACCGTTGTTTCTCTAGAGAGTAGCTGTCATGAACATTCCAGAACTTGTCTGTCGCAATGACCAGATGTGGGTAGGTGTGTGAGAACAGACAATTGTGCTGTGTTGGTCTTGTTTGACAGAGCACGGCCAACCATAGGGTTGGTTTTTCTTTTGGGGAATATCGAATTGATTTTATTATGGATGATCGAGAAATCGATTCTTGGGGCTAGATCGATATTGATGAATATTGTGCCATTACGGGAAGAAACGATTGCTGGCAAACTTCTGACGTACGCTAGTTTGAAGATAAATCATTTTCTTACCTTGATAAAACAATCTGAACCCCTTAAGCAATGAAAAGGAACATCTTTAAAATTGCCATAGTAGTAGGGAGTGTCCAAAATCTCACCAGTTATTTAGTGCTTCGTGTATTCGTAAAATGTGTGAGGTTTTTATAGCTCCATCTATTTTATAAAGAGGAAACCTTCCGTTATTTTTTTTTTCCGGTGAAATCCATATTCACTAGTGGAATCATCAGCAAAATTTTTGTTTGCGATTTTACCAGCTCAAAAAGAATTTTGTAGAAAAATATCACATTTTCCGCGAGCTCACAAAAGGTTTCAGAGTTGTCTATCATTTGATTTGTTTATAGCTTTCTCTACATTGTTATAGAATGCCCGTTACAAAAGCTGTATAAAAGCGTTGCTTATTTATATTTAGGCAGTTTTTCTCTCAAATTCATAATGAGTCTTGGTCTTGCATAATATGGTCTTAGGCTTGGTCTTGTTAACGTACACATGGTCTTGGTGTTGGTCTTGTGAGCATGTTTACAATCTTGGTCTTGGTATCGGTCTTGCATATTCTGCAAAACCAAGACCAAGACAAATTTTGCTGATCACTAGGTCCAATGACCCCGCGGGACCATAAACCGCACCAAACAGTCACACGTTGAGGATAGAGAGGCTTTTCAACAATAACTCTTGGGTTTTCCGAGCCCCAGATGTGACAATTTTGCTTGTTGACGAAGCCATCGAGGTGGAAATGGGCCTCATCACTCAATATGAGTTTTCGATGGAATTCCGGATCATTTTCATGCATTTCAAGGATCCAATCAGCAAAGACTCGACGTTGTTGATGATCGGCCGGCTTGAGTTCTTGTGTTAACTGAACTTCATAAGCCTTAAGACCCAAATCTTTATGCAAAATACGGTGTAATGACGTTTGTGGAATGCCTAATTCCAAAGAACGACGAGGAATGAACAAACCTGGGTTTTCTTCAACACTTTCGGCTACAGCAGCAATATTCTCAGCTGTTCTTGAACGACGTGCAGGGGTTTTATTCTTCACATCACTAACTTGTCCCGACAGCTCGAATTTTTCTACCAATTTCTGTATTGCGGTCCGACAAGGTGCTTCACGACGACCCAAAAATTTTCGAGTTTTACGAACCGTCTCTGCCACATTTTCACCATTTTTATAGTGAATTTAAATAATTTCAATGCAATGTTGAATCGTGTATCATTCCATTTTTATTAATGGCGTAGTTTCTACAAATAGCAAAAAATGACAGCTCCAAAAGTGGCATCTACCGAAATAGCGGGCTAATTAAAATAGCACCTCTTATTGGAAAACCCTTTATATAAGAATACAAATATTTCCTTTTACTTTAGTAAGGCCATTGCGTTTTTGTTTTAAAGCTTGGTCGTTGTGAACACCCTCCGGCTACAGGGAAAATTTCGAAATTTACCAAGGAAAAAATCCACGATCTATTTCCGCATACGAATATCGCTTTGGCAAATCCTCAGCACCATTGATAAACATGATTGATGACTTTTCTAACGATGTAAAAGCTTTGAAATTTTCATTTTATTTCGACAAATTGTTTATTTACAAGTTTTCCGTTGTTATCATACTTGAAATCACATGGCTACAATGCGACAGGAATCGTGTGCCATCAAGTTGCCCACTGAAAAACAAAAGTCAATTGATGAAAAAAAAAAAAACAACGTGGCTATGGCCATACAACACAAATTTACCCAGGGATATCCCATTCTTGTCCCACAGATCGCATAGCTTTCCCGGGATAAACAGGAAGTATTCAGTATGTATTTGGGACCTTATTTCTAGGAGTTATTAAAAATTTCCCATAAGTTATTCCCTGGGTTATCTCACAACTAGTCTCTATGGGAACATTCTCAGGACAATTTTGGGACAAACATTTGAAAGTCGTTTTCCCCCTTCCAGAATTTATTTCGGTTTGTTCTCTGATTCTGTTGGTTTGCGTGGCTCTCTGGTGAAAGCACTAATTTGTTGCTTGGTATGTCCTTTTCGGTGTACAAAAATATGATAAATGAGTATGTATTGAAATAAGCCATTTGGAAACTGAGTTGTTGAAACTAGTTACACGCGTGAAGCTATACTAGAAATCTATTCGCTTATGAAAATTTCTTCTTGTTTTGGTAAAGTTTTTTGGTTGCACATTTCAGAGCTTGATTTTTTAGTAATTTTGTCATAGGAATTCACTTTTCCTGTGCTAACATTATTGGATTTATGTTTTGTGCAAGTGAATCCATGTCTGGCATATACTTTTCAGCCAGTATTTATTTTTATTGTTGTCACAATTTCTACCCGTAAAAAAAATTTACAAAATTTACAGAAAATACTAAACAATATCCTCAGATATTCTCCCTTAGATCTTGCTGGCAAATTAGGATTTCTGTAAGACGTCCTAGGTACTCTTGTAGCGAGAATTTTACATTATTGAATGTGTGAACTGTTCCTAAGTACAACCACAGGAAATCCTGTGGGAAGGCCATGGGACCTAGCAGGGACATCCCAACCCCATACATTCGTCACTCGCAGGGATGTCCTGAGTTATTAACTGGGACCGGGCGAGATTTCCCGCGGACAATTTATATATCTTAAGAGAATTTCTCAGTAACATACCACGGACACATTTTGTGCTGTGTGGGTTATGAGTCAATCAAAATGAAGAAAACAATTATGAGAACAGCTTGCTCTAAGTGTGATATAGGCCTATGTATCAATTTTTCCGCTTCTTATCACACCGTAAAATGATTATTTTGACTTTATAAATAGTAATAAATAAATGAGGCACAAGAAAATTTAAAGACGTGTTTTTATTGATATAATTGCAACATTTTATAGTATATGTGAACCAGTACCCTATAACGCCCACAGTTGCCATATGGCAACAGGATATTCTATATCCTGCCACCAGATCAATATTCTAATTGTCAACCCTTATTATTTAGTTCATGCCGAATATGACTATATAATTTTTTTCTTAAAAATAAAAAAATTATAATCTGGGACATTTCGGGTATAAACTTATCTGAACGTTCTATGAATAAAATCCTTTTCGACATCTGTGAAGACACCCAACGCATTTAGGAAACCCTGCTATTTTGAAAAAGCTAGTTTTTATTTTCTGAATATATTTAGGATTAGTAGGTAAGGAAATTATTTTTTTAATTTTGGAGGACAGCACAGCCACCATTTTTTGGATTATCTTCATCATTGACTGCTGTGATATCCCATGTGCATCAGCTACCAATTAGATTTGATTTAATTAAAGATCTATATGCTTCCTAGTATATAAGCAGACTCGCCAATGTCTTTTTGGTATTAGCCCTTTGCAATATATCTTATTGTCGCTATTACTCTTATTTCGGGCGAAATTGATAATCCATGCTTAGGATTATCTCGAACTAGATCTTCTCTTAATCTTAACAGATTGGCCATTTCCATTGCTGAATTCTTGTGAAATCTGATATGTACAAATTACAGATATATATAATATAAATATATATAATAATATATATAATATATATATTTATATACAAATTTGTTTTCAATCCTGATCAGTTCGACATGTTTACTTACCTGTACAGGTATCCTAAATTCCTGTCTGAGTAAATGTGGAAAGGATTATTTTTACTTACTTTTACTTTCCTATTATTACAGCTGCCCCCAATAATATTGCAAATCTTCACAAATGAAATTGTCACTAGAATCTTTTGATAAGTTTTTAAAATGAACTTTCATACGTAGGCACGAATAGGTTTACATAAACCTTTCGAAAAGAAATGGTTAGAAAGCAATACCAAGTCGTTAATTTTAGGTTTGGTATTACTAAAGCCAGATTTAATTAAAACTCTTCAAATTAGGCCGTTATTAGCAGACTATTTTAAGGTCATTGGTATGGGCTATTGCTTCCAATAGTGCCCGATGTTTCCTGAGGTTCAGATAAATAATTTCATTCGTCTAAATTGTATATTGCGATTATTTTGCACTTAATTTTGTGTAAAATAAAATCCAATATTTACCCTTGCTTTGGAAAATTTCGTAAACCACAATGAAAATGAAATCAACACTTTATAACACGTGTAAAACCACTAACTCACTTAGAGCGCGCCAAGTAGAATTAACGCCTCTCATAACTTAATTGCGGAATAATAACCACTACAAACCCCACAAATATTATCGCCTTACTGTAATTTCCTACATAAACTTAGGTCTTGTAGCAGAATTGGAATGTGTCCTTCAAGTCGAGGGTTAATTAGTTTAAGGGCGTTTTACAATTAACGGAAATCCTCTCGATGACGTAGGTATAACAACGGTGGCAAAAGTAGGTACAACTGAATTTTATGCATTTTTTGTCTGGCTTTTGATTTTGAAGATAATTGAATTGTGATGATTTATAAGGGATGTAGGCTAAGTATATATATTTATAGAGCAATTACTGTTGACGCTGGTGTAGTCACGATGATTCTATTACAAGAGAAACACACTTCCATTCCTCACTTTATTATTAAATAGAAAATTAATTTTGAATCGTACATACATACGATTTGCTAATTCCATTGTTGTTATCTTTAATTGTTATGCGATTGAAAGTTTTTATCGGTTTGATGCAAGTTTGTTTTTTGTTTTTTGTAGTACAAAGTCGTACCTTCTCATATTTGAGAATATCAACAAGAAAAAAAAGCGTTTAAGGCATATTTAATGTCGTAGAAAAATGAAACAAACAATTTTCTACATTTGTGTCTATGATTAATGCACTATCTACTTTTAAAACTAGGGCTTGGTTATGGAGTGAGTGGAGGTTTGCTAAAAGTCTAGATTTGAGCGGTCGTTTTATCGTAAACGCCATGAGGCTTTCAGCAAAAAAAATTTCACCGCGATTTTGTTTTTGTTTTTTTTTTCCTGTAATTGTGGCTTTCGTAAATTAGTTGGTGGTGCTTGAATATGTTCTTTTTTCAATTAATTTTCGTGATTTCCTTCTCAAGTGTCAGATAATATCTTGACTTTTTCATAATCTGGTCACAAATCAAGTATGAGCTAGGCAAAGACTTCAATAATATAGATTGATGAAAGCAGTGGACTAACTAAGAATGTATGGCCCCCCGCAGATTAGCATACTTGCGCAGGAAAATTTAATTTTTTTTGTGACAATTGTACGCAAATATTTTCTGAACTTCGGATGTATGATGTTTCCCATAATTTTGAACGGGCAGATGAAATTAATTCCTTCTTTTTTTCAATATTTTTTCAGGCTAGAAATTTTCACAATATGGGAGAATTACCACGTTCTCCCAACAGTTCCTTCACTTCACTCGCTCTAACCCAGAGTTGAGCAAAAAAATAAAAAGGTTTCGTGGGTACTACGAGCAGTGTTACCAAGATCTGGATTGCCAAACTTATTTGTTTAGATCTACTTTGAGCTCTACATTTATCATTAAACTTGTTTGAATCCCACTGATAGCCCCAGCATATGCTCACGAAAGCACATTAAAAGAAAACCGATGAGTACCTGAAGGAAATGCTTAAGCAAGCCAAAGCTAAACGGAAAAAGCTTCCCACATAAATAGCCGCAAATATCGTATTACTTAAAGTAATAGCCCGAACCCACAAGTCAACGCGCGTACAACAGTTTTGGGAGCTTGAAGGAATTTCAAAACTTTTCAACGTGAAAAATTTGATCTTATATGTACATATGATCTTATACACATGCTAGCAGCGTGTACGCCTAGCGTAAGGAAGTCAGCCAAATATTCCCCAGAAAATAATTTACAGTAAGTGAATCTAATTTCTTATTAATCCAGCGTTGTTATTTCATGTGCTATCGAGTTTCATCACTGGATACAAAAATATTAATTTTGTAGGCCTTCGTGGGCCCCTAGAAACTGAGAGCCCCCGATGTGGTGGGGCTTGCAAGGGTGTTAGGTACGCCAGTGGATGATAGCTCGCAAAAACTGAAGTCAGTATAAGATTTGCTTTTTATGTTACGAGCGACTAGTGCTGCCACAAAGTAAGAAAAATATTTACTGAAAGAAAATTGTCACATATAAAAAGAGAATTATTTATTTCAATAATTTTTATTAGCTTAATAATTTGAAATATTACTTCAAGCTAATAACAAAAATTATGTGCTTTAATATTTATTTTTATTACGTAAATGGATTTATATATTAAAAGATTACAGTTTTAATGTGCACATAAAGACAAAAATTTCCAGTGAAATATGTTCTTATAACGTTTGTAAGATTGATTCATATTAGACTAGGTGTTTGGATTAGTACATAAATACTTTATCAATGAAGTACCTGCGGAAAATAACGTCCACCTAATTTGAAAATGCAATAAATCAAGTATTTGATGATATCGAACTACAAAAACAACGCAACTAAAAAAAATAGAAAAACTACAACATAATTGAGTATTTGAAAAAAATTATTCAGTTTTATAAAACCTTTTCCAAGGGCCTTATTAAACTACCACAGTGTAATATGGCCCAAAGCAAAAATTAACTTTTTTAAAATCTTAATCAACGGAACGATTCCCTTCAAAAACTCACTAAAACTAAGAAAATCAACAAAATTTGGTTATTTTTAATAATTTCGAATAAAAATACAAATGGGCCCTTTTACCCCCCAGGGGGATAATAAGGCCCATGGTCTACTCCAGTGGGCTACTGACTCGGACTTCCGGTGGATACTACAGTATTCCAGAAATACATATACTGAGAACATTTTGGATAGTCATCTTTGGCATTTTCAACATTTTAGCTAAGTCTCTTTGAGACATATTCGGAATTCCATATATATGGGGAAAGAATTGTTTCCCGACATAATTCTTGGCTGACTTCCATTCTCAACACACAAGAACTTTGCACGTAATGTCTATATGCCTATATGTATATTTGATTGATCGATTTGATGCTTTTCCAATTTGCGATATGCTGTGATGTGCTGTGGTACACAAAGTATATTTATGCAGAGAATATGTACGAATTTTAGCTAGGTTCAATTTTCGTAGTATAAATCTATAAGAAAAGTTGATAAAAGGTTGCATGTTGAGTTCTTACGGTTCGTATCTCTGCTATATAGAAAGTTTCTTAGAATGGCTTGTTATCATGACTTTCATGTCAAATATCAATATATCAGCGACTGACAACCAGCAATTGTTTTAAATTGTAGTTTCTGTTTTGTTTGCATTACATGCTTTTTCCTTTCTCTTTTTAGAAAACCTTATTTGTCGAGGAGTGAGTTAGATAACTTTCCTAAAGTTGTTGTCACTAGTTAAGTGTGTAGAATAAATTGAGCTTTCTATGTTTAGAGTTCAGGATCGAACAAAGTGACAGCAGTATATTCTGGCCTCAGTGGCTCCATCCTGAAAGAAAGAAAATGAAACCACTAAGAATCAACTCTACAAAAAACATTAGAAGAAATGAACTTATCTAATGGCTGTATGCACATGTATTCAACATGTTCGTTGCCATAATTGCAGACTTCACGCTACTAAAATTGCGGGTAGAGTATACAAAGCAGAGGAAAGATCAAGAATGTGAAACAATCCAAAAGTCACATTTCGAACTGCGGCATGAGCAGCATACGAACTGCACTAAATACATAAGAAATTACTGCGCGGCAGAGTAATGTGATAGCACATTTAGGAACAAGGGCAACAACTCGTGCGTGGTGCTTGCCAGCTACTTGCACGCCAGTTCAATGTACTGCTTTTAATAATGTACAAATTATTCTGGGTAAGTAAAAATTCTAATTCAACAAAAGGCGAAGGTTTTTGGTATTTAGATCATATTGGATTAGAAATAATTTGAATTTACTCAAAATATTTTTTAGATAATAAGTTGAGAGCAGCTTGTTAACAAAAATAACTAAAATGGTAACACTTCATTAACAAATGAGGAGGTGCAGTTGCTACGTCAGGTTATTATTGCTATGCCAGTTGTTGCTATGCCAATATTGTTGCCATGCGCCTTTGGCTATTGTTCTTTGGGTCATACGCAAACCCTGGCGATTTATTCCTTAGTGTTTTTTCCTAGTGTTACATCTTATTAATAAATTAAATACAACTAGATTAAGGATTTCATATTAGATAGCGATTAAACAAAAGGTTTTTAGTGTGGATAGCGACTGCACTAAAGATATTACTAACAATACAATTTATTTCTGGTCTCGGCTGTAATAAAGAATCTTGCTTCGGGTCTCGACTGAAGTTAAGATACTTACTAACATTCACTTCAAGCCAGATCTCGACTGACTTAAAGAATATTATCTCGGGTCTCGGCTGAGATAATATATTTCTAACAAAGCCACATTATTGTGGGTCTCGACTGTAATAAAGTGCCTTATTGCGGGTCTCCACTGTAATAAGAAATTTACTAACTCAAACCACTTTATAGCGAGTCTCGACTGTACTAAAGAGTCTTATTACTGGTATCCAGTGCAATAAGACAATTACTAACAAACCCACTCTATTGCGGCTATCGACTGTAATGAAGAATTTTACTGTGGCTATGAACTGTCTATTACTAACACAAAACACTTTATTGCGGTTCTCGATTGTAGTAAAGATTCTTACTGCGGATCTCGACTGTGGTAAGAAGATCACTAACACTAAACACTTTATCGCGGGTATCGACTGTAATAAAGAGTCGTATTGCGGGTCTCTATTGTAATAAGACAATTACTACCAAAGCCACTTTATTGCGGGTATCGACTGCAATAAAGAGTATCGTTATCCCAAAACTCAATCAAATAAAAAGTCAAGTAAATCAGCTGCCGTAGATTGATCAGGTGAGTACAAGTCAATTGAAACATTTTTATAAATCAAATTTATATCTTAATCATTTATTGAATATTGGTTTCAGCTTCTTATACTATGAAATACATATATAAGTCGTACATTTCATTAGTTATAATATTTATTAAGCTTGAAACATTTAGTGTGAATATGAAGAATACACTCAGCGAATAAACGAATAAAACCACGAGCTTTATACCAGTGGCATAATTTTCACAACACTCTTCAATTATTGCATGTACGCTCTACCTACGGGCAGTACGTTTTGTATGCAGTTTGATGGAAAATCCCTGAAAATTAAAAAAAAATTAGCACAATTAGTTCCCAATTTTTTGATTTGAACCAACTACAACTCCCGACAAAATAGGTGGAAATAGCTATTTATTTAAGTGGGTGTATTTGGAAAGCTTAAGAAACGTGGCAATGATTTGATTAGCTGTACAATACATAAGAGCTGTACATCAGAGTTTAATTGAAAAAGTACCGAAAGTCATAAATATTAAGAATGGCGTAACGATGCTATCTTGTCACCTCATCTCAATACCTTTTTTCTTCATATTCCCACTTTGCCTAACAATTGAAGAAAATTGAAGGGAGTGCACGACTTTCGAATCACCCTATATATATTACACACACAAAAAAAAAATAAAGCTCTGCTGCAGCACATGTTATCTACTGAGATGTGCTGCAGCATGAAACAAAGGTCAATTTAGAATGTCGTTTGCCTTTAATTCCATCTCTCGAAATATAGCTATACAGGCACAATATCACCACCCTGTTGTAGTCTGTACTCGTAATCCTGAATAATGAAAGTGCACGCAGTGCTATCCATACCTGCAAAAGTCCAGAATACTCTGACTGACAAATGCAAAACATTAGATCCAAGTTAACTCCTTGCAAAAATCCTCAGTAATGAACGCTCTTTTTCGAAAATGTTGAAAGTTGTGATGTGGCACAATATGCCATGAAGACGGAACGTGGCTTTTTTATAAATAGTCTATTACACGTTCTGCTGCTGCTCCTCCTCCGTTGGGACTCAGATTCTTCCTGATGTGTACAGTTACCGCAGCAAACGGGAGTAAAAGAACTCGCCCAGATAGAAACTACGATTTTGAGGGTTGTGCAGGGATTTCAAAAAACTTTTAAGTTGGATAATCTCCCAGGTAACACTCTTACGTGCCCACATCAAAATTTTACCATATCTGCAGTCAAAAATTTGTTGGCAGGGGGTGTCAAAGAGACATAATTAAAATTGTGTTTTTTTTTATTTTTAATAAAAGTTCCATTCCGAGCAGTTGCTTGAGTTTCACTATTTCTATTTAAGTTTGCTCCAAGTTTGTACGAGAAATAGGTACATATGTATCTAACTAGTCTGAAGGTATACCTACCTATTAATTTGTATATAAAGAACACACATGGAAACTGTTTTGTGCATATGTTTTACTAACATGCTACAAACTTCTGGAAACTACTCAGTAACAAATCTTAAACTTTTATTCAGTAGTTTACTCTTCCGGCTATGTAAACAGTGAGTTTTCAGTAGTGTTAGTCATCAGTAGAAAGCACAAGGAGTATGCAAGCCTTTCTAGGTCGTTAATAGTTAATTCTGTGTAGACAAGAATTTAATGTGGAAACGTTTCCTGTAACTAATTAAGTAAAGGTATGAGTCGCCAAAGTAAGCTCTTTGAAATTATTATGTAAATTAGATAGATGAATCTTATCCAGTATTTTCAGTCGCTCAAAACAAAAGCATCAGTTTCAGATTTTATCTTTTGGCCAAACTACCTAGTTCCTCTTCATAATGAACACGCATGGTAATTTTTGACTGATTATATTGATTAATATTTACTTTTAGGTTACGTATTTGCAGGAATTATAATTTAAATTCAGTTGCAGGCGGTAAGGATCTTCGTTTTCCTCTTGTTCAAGGAAATCTCTAAGGGCCAACTTGCCAGCTAAAACGCTTTAGTTACATACTCCGAGGTGAGCATCTATAGGCTTAAAAGATTTGTGTTTCTTTGTAGAAAATAAGGACAAATTTAATGATTAGGGCGTCACGTGAGCTTTTATGCCAGAAAAATTGGATAACGAAACCTATAGGAAAAGAAACAGCAAATTTAAAATTGCAATAATTCTAAAAATGTTTCACAAAGAATTAATATCAAAATCTTCTTTAATGAATATACCGCGCCAACTAGTCTTGAGCCCTGATTATCGAAAGTCCGTACCTTTCAAAGAACCCTCATTTACCAGGGCCTGTTGTGTTTTTCATTTTTCATTCACTTTCATTTTTTAGGTAGTCTTTCACACACAGGAAAAACACGCAAGTACCTGCATTAGGGAACTGTTCAATCACGATCAATGGAGCAAAAGGCTGCCCACATGGAGGACTTCTCTTTTCACTCCTGTGGTCGATCTTAATTAATGACCTGCTAGAAAAACTTAGGAGTTCAATTTCAGGTCTACCAGGTAATCTAGCTTGCTAAGGTCAGAGATAGTCGCCACAGCCGAATCAAGATACATTCGAGATAATGCATCCGGCACTACATTTTGACTTCCTTTTACGTGCTCGATCTCGAAGTCGAAAGACTGTAGTTTTAAGCTCCATCGCGCAAGTGGCCCCGTAAGTTCCTTTTGAGTCATTAGCCATTTCAAACTCTGGTGGTCGGTGATGATTGTAAAGTGGAAGCCTTCGATGTATGCTCTAAACTTCTTTACGCTCAGTACCGCAGCGAAGCATTCTAGTTCAGTGATACTATAATTTCTCTGGGCCGGATTCAACTTTTGGGACATAAATGCAATTGGCCTTTCGGAATCATCCTCCGACTTTTGAAATAAGACACTGCCTACTCCCATAGTGCTGGCATCACATCTTATATAGAAGGGCTTCGTATAATCTGGATTAGCTAGCAGTGGGGCCGAACATAAGTGTTCTTTTAGTTGTTTAAAGGCTTCTTGAGCCTCCGAAGTCCACTGAAACTTCGCACCCTTCTTCAGAAGCTCTGTGATCGGAGCAGCGATGCTCGAAAAGTTTGGGATAAATCTCCTGTACCATCCAGCCATGCCCAGTAGTCTGCGTGTTTGCCGAACTGTTGATGGGCTAGGAAAATTTACAATTGCAGCCACCTTTTCAGGATCGACCCTCAGACCTCCTTCACCAACCACATAGCCAAGGTATTTAATTTCTCGAAGAACGAACTTACTCTTCTCAACGTTTATGGTCAGTCCTGCCTGGCGAAGCAGGGAAGCGACTTCCCTCAGTAAGTCCAAATGTTCCTCGAACGTAGTGGAAGTAATGAGTAAGTCATCTAAGTAGACAAATACTCGATCGTGGAATTGATGAGGCACGACCCGGTCCATAAGGCGACACATAGTTTGTGGAGCATTGCACAGACCAAACGGCATGACTTTAAATTGATATAAAGGCCTTCCAGGAACTGTGAATGCAGTCTTATCACGAGCGGACTCTGCGAGTGGTATCTGCCAGAATGCGTCTTTCAGATCTAAGCTTGAGATATATCTGGTTTCTCGGAGGCGACCTAAGAGTCCATCTATCAATGGTAGTGGATAAGCATCTTTCTTGGTAACAGAATTTACCTTGCGAGAATCTAAACATAGTCGCACCTTCCCATTAGATTTTTTCACGAGAACCACTGGCGAGCTCCAGGAGCTCTGACTCTCTTCGATAACGTCCATGGCTAACATTCGGTCCAGTTCTTCATATAACAACTTTTGAACTGCTGGGGATACCAGATAGTGACGTTGCTTTATTGGTGGAGTATCCCCTACGTCGATGTTGTGTTCCAACAGTTTTGTACGGCCGAGGCCATGCTTTGAAAAGGAAGGAAATTGATGTTTGAGATCTTCCAGTTGGGCATTTTGCTCTGGTGTGAGGGTGTGTTGCGGAGGATGGATCTTTGTGGTTTTATCAATATCCAGGGAGTCTATTACAGCAGGGGTAATGCCAAAAGCATCCCAAAAATCAATTCCTAAGTAAAGTTCCTGTTGTAAGCTGGGCACTAAGTGAAAATGGATGGTTTCTGTTTTCTCAGCATAACAGACGGGCAACTTTATGTGACCAATGATAGAGTTCCGTGAGCCATCCGCTGTACGAACATATGAATGACTCTGGTTGTAACTAAGATCATTCTTACGCAGAAATTCTAGAG
Source organism: Dioctria rufipes (assembly GCA_963924295.1). NCBI lineage: Eukaryota > Metazoa > Arthropoda > Insecta > Diptera > Asilidae > Dioctria > Dioctria rufipes. The sequence goes on along the minus strand of OZ002740.1, from coordinate 313,553,203 downwards.
AGTGTTTTCCCAATATGCTTACAGAAGCTTCACTGTCGAGCAAACCAACTATATTTTCTTCAGCTATTTTTACTGTGACGTATGGACGATGGTCTTCTACATCACGCTGAACAGCGGCGGATACTGCTTTCCGAAGCAGCCTTTTGGATTTCCAGTACTTCCGAGATCGAAGCTGACGCCGCCGACCTCGACTTGAAGCGATATATCGAGAGCGAATGGATTCCTCCGAAGTTATTTTGGATGTGTCTATGTAAGATTGGGGAGTTTGTGTTGATTGGGTTGATGCTAAGTGGGAAAGGGATGAAGTGGGTAGCAATGTTGGTAAAGTGTGCACATTGTCTAACGATGGGTTGCAGGCTCGATATTGGTGGCTGCTTCTACTCTCCTGGCACTGGGGTAACTGGTCGTATGGCCCGAACGCATGACCCCAGCTCTTTCTGCGTTCGGGGTCTTGTTTACCGCACGGCCTAAACAGGTCCCACAGTTTGGCTTCAGCATGCCAGGGCGTCCGCAACCGTAACAGAATATCCCAAGATGACCCTTTGTACAGTCTTGATATCTGTGGCCTAAGTCTCGGCAGTTCCAACATATATCCAACGAAGCGCGGTTAGCAGTGTTTCTCCTTAGCACTGGGGTAAGGGCTGCTACTTGTGGGTCAATGTCATTATCAACGTAGTCTGACAAGGGTATTACCTCCTCTAGCTCTTCGATTTGAGCTCTATTTCGGAAAGTGCGAGCCATAGTCAGCTGACGAGGATCGTGCCCAGATCTAGCCCACAATTTTTCTAGCCTCTGGCAGATAATTCTCACCTCTTCCGTTGATCTGAATATTGTCGTGGTAGTGGCACTCTGCAGAGCCGGGTCCATATTTTCTTGAACAATTTCGAGTAGCTCTCTGTCAGGAAATGGTCTTCGAAGCCGACCGTTAAGCCGTTCTACGTCCAGCAGGAAATTATTGAACGTTTCTTTCGGGCCTTGTCTTCTTGTTTCAATCGCCCTTCGCGTTTCTCTTTCTGAGACATAGCTCCCGAATCGCTCGAGTAGGGCTGTCTTCATACCCTGCCAACTCGTATCGGGATATTTCCGCTTGTAAACCCAGAACCAGCTTTCAGCCGTACCTGAGAGGAAATTAGGCAAAATGCCAATTAAACGATCCAGCGGATAGTTATCGTCTTTGGAAGGCATTTCTAGACGGAAGACAAATTCGGTGACGCCAAGTCCGTCTGGGGACCCGTTAAAAGATATCTTCCATTTTGGTAGCCTTGGCTGCCAATGAGGAAAGCTTGAAGTTTCTGGGCGGCCACTGTACTGAAAATGGCCACTGGGTTGATTCCCGCTAGGGTTGCTTCCGCGATTTTGTTCTGTACCGTACTGAAAATTACCACTGGGTTGATTCCCGCTAGGGTTGCTTCCGCGATTGTGTTCAGTAGGGAAAGGAGTTGTTGACAAGGGATCACTCTGATTGCCCAGACGCGGCGTCAGGGTTGTATAGTTTAATGGATTCGTGGTTGTGCTAAAAAACTGATTAGGAGACCTTCCTAGATCCCCAGCTGTATTCCCAATTATCGACAGAGATGAAAGTGTCAAACTTTTAGGAAACTGAATACGTCGACGTGCTGCGCCTGTACCAACATTAGCGGCCACAGCTCCTTCAACATTTGTCTCTAAGTTAGTTGGTGCCGAAGTACTAGTTGCTCCTGCAGGGGCTTGGAGCTTTTGGCTTTCAGAGGCATCCCTACGAGGAGGAATCTTAATTTTCATGAATTCCTTAATAAGCTCGGATAGGGCCGATACTTGTTCAGTGGCCTCTTCTGTATGATCTGTCGATGAGCCAGCTAAGCGTATAGCACGCCCACTTAGGTGACTCAATCGACATCGCACGCGTTGATAGTCGTCATGCGTTTGGACTTTATTCTCTTTAATTAGCTGAGTTAGCAAGGCGAGCTTTTTTTACAAATCTCAAGCTCACTCCCCGCCTCGGAAGGATCGTGCATAACCGTGGGTGCTCGACCAGGAAACGATGCCTCTAAATCCAATAATTCTCTAAGTTTGGTAGAGGCTTCGGGATCAGTTATATCTAGGCCCCTGACCTTATACTCAACATTGCGTTCGTCCTCTAATAAGAATTTGGGATCCATCATTAGTAAATGCGAAAGGTAAGCGAGTTACGGATATAAATATATATATTAAAATATGAGGTGAATATGAGATATTTAGGTTATTAAGGAATGCAATTGAAGACAATGGAGAAAAAAAATTATATATATGTGTATACTAAAATAAAACCAGTAGAAGTAAGATAAAATACAATAAGGTATTCGTTGTTTTCGACTGTATAAAGATTGTCTAATCTTGTTACCATACAGGAACGAGAACACTATAACTATACCGAATAACCAATAAAGACTAAAGAGATACCTATAAAAAAAACAAAAAAAGGAATATAATGTTTAGAACGCCAGCAGAGTGAGCTTCGGCTTAACTACGGGTAGGAAAAGAGATATATTAGTGCGTTGAACGAAAGGCAAAAAAAAAAAATAGTACTATTAAACAAATCAAAACAATCAAATAATTTAGAGGAAAAATTAAAGTTCAATAGAAATGCGAAAATAAGTACAGTTAATTAGAGATAAAAATGTACCAGTATATTGTAAAATAATAGAATTATGCCTGCAGATTCTGAGCCAATAAAATAGGTGTCCTGGCTCTTCAGCTTCCAACAAAACGTGTACTGGTATATTTATATGTATATAAAGAAAATTCGATAATAAAAAAAAAGTAGATTTCCTGAATTGAATTGTGGTTAATATTTCTTCGTTTGGTGACACGGTTCATTTAGTTCAGGTCTTAAGGGTTTGATGAGTCAGTGGCGAGTGGTCCTAGGTTTCTCCTATGTAAGTAAAAAGATTCTATAATCGCTATCATCTCCACCAACGGGGCTAATAGAGAATACTAATCTGCTCAATCTAACAGCCCGCCATGCGGAGTAAGCGATTGGATAATTTTTTACAGAAATAATTATTTAACAAATGACAACACATATCAAACATCAAGCAGGGAAACCTTCAAAGGCCACGTATCAACTACTTGACGGAAATGTTTTCGACAATCAAAATAGAAAAAAAAGGTGTAATACATGAAAAATAAGAATAGCCTTCTCTAACGAGGTTTTTACAAAATCAATAAGAGTCGCTAATACTAATCGAACCTAAGGGCGAAACCTGCAGTGAGGAATATCCTAACCACTTAGCGAAAGCATTGACACGAACACTTAAGAATGCAAAAGTGTTAAAGAAGCCAGAGTTAATCTATAAACGAACAAACCTAATAGATTGACGCTGTGATTATAGCGCAACCCTATTCAGTTGATATCTTAACTCGTAAAAATAAACAGCAACAAAAAAAAACATTCGTTTGTAAGCTGCAGAAAATTATGCTTGGTTGGGCGCCATATTTGTAACCTTCCGGCCAGTCATATCTACCTCTCAGCGTGACCGCTTCTCGACCACTAAACTCAGCGAGGCAGATGACTGATCATGGCTACTTTATGTCCCTTTTAAGGTTGTTGTGGGACAATGGAGGTTGATCTTTAGGCGAGCACGGTACAGGCTTCTTGCCGGCTCAAGCTCAGGGCTGGGGTAAGTTCCTGCTCGCTGTTCAACCACCTATTACTGTACCGCTCTAGAGGAATGATTAAAATATAAAGAAAACAAGATGGAAAAAAAAAGAAACTGAAACATAGGAATACGGACCCCACTCTGAATGATAGGACCCTCTCTATTACTTGAAACCCATCGCACCGCCTCACTCACCAAACTCATAGGATAGATTGCCAACTACATCCGCCTCCTGGCATCTCGATCCTCCCAAAACCCCAACCGGACCCAGCACCAAACGAAAACTAATATTTAGCCTATTGCCATGTTATTTTATTTAGAACTCAAAGACATAAAAACACAAAAAAAAAAAATAAATAAGGTAACAAGTTACGCTACGATATACAGAATTGTAGATCCATATGTATCTAGATATTAAAATTTTTCTGTTATTTGGGTTACATATCTATATATCAAAGAAATAGAGGAAAAAAAAAACAATTTAGGAAAGAATAAAATCACTTACGCTACTAAAAAAAATCTTTACACTATTACAAAATAAACCCAAAAAAAAAATTATGCTATCATATAGACTAAATTCAGAAAAAAGAGAAAAGAAACTTTACACTACACTATTAACTCCATACACGAATATTCAAAGACAAATCAACTTAAAACTGAAACCATTACGCTTTATGACAGTACATATACAGGTTACAGGTAAATAAAGCAAAAAAAAAAACTCAGAAAAAAAATTTCACTATTGAAGCTTATATATGCTCTTCGAAGATAAGAAAAGAGAAAAACAAAAAAAACAACCGACTATTCTCTTATTACACAAATGATAAGTGCGTACTTACATAACAATCTCCCCGGCGATGGAGCGCTTCAGCGACCTGGTGAATATTGCTGAAAAAAAAATAAAAAAAAAAACCAAAGGGAATATTCGGGTTGTTATTGTTGCCCTTCCCTTCCTTCTTCTTTTTCTTCTCGTTCCCTAACTGATCCCCTATCTTCCCGCGACGGTGATTAACAGATCGGTTGATCCGTGGAGAGAATTAAATCCGAGAAGGCTTGTATGCTCAGGGAGGTGGGTGCGAGATCTGGTCTCAGGTAAGTTCCGGCGCACTTCACTGCCGATTTTGCTTTCTTGGATTCCCACAATACTGGTCCAGACTCTGTCACCTTATAGCTCAGAAAGAAGGCATATATCACGCTTGGTGATAGTTGGGTGCAACCACAAAACAAATTGATTTTTATACACACGCACAAAAGCCCGAGTTCCGATATTTATTCAAAACCACAACCGAATTTATTCTGGTACTTTGTGCGATTTTAGTACCTGCACTTCACTATTTTATCTTTGGTAATAAATTGCTAGCCGCGTGCCAGGTTTAGATGAACGAAAATTAAAGAAAAAAAAAAACCCAAATTCTGAGGCTTGAGTTGTTCCCGGGGAAGTTCTTACTTCGAACGACTCACTTTACAATGTGAGGATCTCGATCGTCGCATGTCTTGATTCCCCAAAGAAGCGATACGAGGTAAATGTTCTAAAGTGCATTGCACTTTATCGATCAGCACCTTTTGTTGGGTGATAGGAAGTGCCTCTCGAATTGCACTTTGTTAAGCGCAGTTTTTTCTTAACAAAGCCAATTTAATGCGTGATTTATGAGGGACAGAAAAATACATTTTTTTTTTTTTTTTTTTTTTTTTTTTTTTGAGTTTTAAATTTAATTTCCGCTTGAACTCAATTATTTCGCCTTTCGATGCGAAAATGAAATTAGTTTCTCTCTTCTTCCTTTTCATTAAGAAAACAAATTAGTCGTTTAATCAAAGTCTGGATTAAAATGAGACTGACCAAAAATGAATGATTAACACCAAAAAAAAAAATAGATATTTTTTTCCTAATAGAGAGATTATAGCCGTTACAAATGGTGGACGCCTCTCCAGCTGATAACAGCTTAACAGCTTTTCGAATAGGTCTGATAACAGCTTAACAGCTTTTCAAACAGGTTCAGACCTTCATATAACAATAAAAACAATAAAAATTTTCAAATCTTCCTTTGCTTTAAGCAAATGTATTTAAAAACTAGCGAATTTTGACCCTATTACTGCAAATCAAGTCGAAGTTACTGGAAAAAGTATAGGCGTTTTCAATAGCGTAAGTTATTTTATTTTCATCGCAGAGATATGAGACCACAACTGTTTAATGCAGTTTTTTTGTTTTATTCAAATGGTAACCATAGATTGTACAAGAACTAGATGTCGCATGGCATACCAAAGCAGAGTATACCGATTGTGAAATGGGTAGTGCATTCTGGAATGGGCCATAAGATGCTTTATAGCGGTTCGAAAGCAATAAATGCAGTTTTGTATACATTTAATCGACGTCCTCAACACTTCAGATATGAAAAATATGAATCACTCGACGTATACATCATGTCGTGGCCTATTCCGGAATGGACCAGAGCTGGGCAAGTACAAAAGAAAAATTACATAAGTACAAATACCGCAGTCCGAGTACTACAGCATAAGTACAAGTACCGCATGTATGAAAAATACTTGTAACTAAGTACTGAGTCTATAAAAAGTACTGAGTACTTTTTGAAGTACTTTTTAAAGTACTTTTTAGAATACTTGTACGTTGGCAGTAATATAATGAAGTTTATCGAGTTCAGTTAATAGATATTAATAAATCAATACCTTTTGAAAACTATAGTATATATAGTAACCAGTGGCTACTATTTATAGTTTTTCTTAGTTTTCGGTTCTGCAAGTAGAGTAAAACATTCACCTCTCCTTGCTACAATCACAAAACCTATTAGAGGTCCGCCGTAGCACCCATTATCGCCTCCAATAATGCATAGCAATTCTAAGGAAAAAATTTCCAGTGAATTTCTAAGCAACAATTGAGGTCTTCCCTACATCAGGTCGAGGCATCGTTGATTTTATATTGGAGCGAGGCATTGCTTGCTTACCCTTCGTTATGTCCACTGACGTATATAATATGGACTGCTTGCGTTTCTACTTCTCGTGGGCACAATTGCTTGTGTCAAAAAGAGTTCTTACGTCGATTCCAAGATTGAAAAAATCATTAGCGGGATGTTGAGAAAGTGAGCACGAAGCTCGGGAATTGATTTTAATAAAGCATTTAGAAATTCTTCTGCGAATATATTGTCTTTGGTAAAACAGTTTCTATCAGTAATAACCCAAACTGATTAATTTAAAAACATTTATTTCGAAGAATCCAATAATTTATTTGTTGTTTTCAGTTCTCTCTCAGAAGTAAGCCCACCTTTTGCAATGCATATTATACCTGTCACTGGTTATGTCTTCAAGTTGATATATCGTTGATTTTATATTCGAGCGAGACGTTACTGGTTTTTGTTCTACTTGCCCAGTCTTGTCGAAGGTTCTGCCTTGACGCGTGAGTGCGGTACATTCTTTGACAGTTCTTTGCCCACTTTAAAACTCAACAAAAAACGAGTTGCTCTAGAGATTGTGTTTGTTTTTCTACGAAGAGTTAGATATTTGTAGGTACTTAATAGACTCAGAAATACTTAAGTAAAAGTCTTGGTACTTAAGTACAAAACTAAGTCTTAAGTACAAGTAAATAGAAGCAAGTACTTATGTTCAAGTACTAAATAGCGGCATTTCAAAAGTATTGAGTAATAAGTCTTAAGTAACGAAAATGTACTTTAAGTAGTACTTTTTTTACTTAAGTATTGCCCAGCTCTGGAATGAACCACCCAGCCATAACAATTTTGTATACATTCTTGGTACTGCATGCGACATCCAGTTCTTGTGCCATGTATGATATAACGTATTTTCGATATTTTGGTCGGTTACGACGTTTGTGATTTCCAGCGTCGATATTAAGAAGACTTACGCTTTCAAGGAGGCTGGAACACGTTTCCCATTTTTCTCCGACTTAAGATTAGCCATTCACTGGCTTATTGTGCATCGCTTTCTTTATAGTTCATCCAACAATCCTACAAGTCCTAGGATGAGTAGTATTTTATTGGCTGAACTTTCTTCGAAGTCCGCAGATTTTAAGAAGTATGAAGCAAATAGCGCGGAATCTACAATCTGCACTGTCCTCGCATTCGGAGACGTACTCCGATGTTTCATCCTATTTGAAACATATCCTACATACATTACTGGGTGATATACCTATCCGATGACTGTGTTTGTTTAGTTTGCAGACTCCTGTTATGATTCTGAGTTCATTCCTAAATAGCTTCATAAGATCCAGGCTCTTCTTTGGTGAAGTTTCTTTAACCAATCTTTTGGTTTGATGGAAGCCTATCATTTAAGTGCATTCCTGGTCCATTCGGTTTTGGATGGTAAGCTTCACGGTGTTGTAAGAAATACCGTAAAATGCTTCCGGTCCTATAAGGGACATTTATATTACTTTGTTTTACCAGTAAATCTGCCTTGTCATTGCCATCGATTTCCGAAAGTGCTAGCATCAATCGATTTTTTATTCTTTGGTTCTTTGTGACGAGATTTGTTAATGCTTCTTCGACTTACTTGTCGTCTTTCTTCTATTTACCCTACTACCGTACTATCTACGTATCGAGTACTTGAGTTTAAACTTGAAGTGAGGTAACTCACAATTGCGTTTTCCTTTTCTCTCTTTTGTTTGTATGTGGTAAGAATTAATATTTACAAATTATTTGCTTAGCTTTTATGTACATACATAAGTAGATTGTTTCCTTTTTAGTTAATTCAAACTATGCATTAATTTAAATTTTTGCTGTAAGTTTCATTTCAATTTTCCTTACGTATATTTTAGATTACATGTAGAATTTCTATACCGTAAAGAGAAATTCAAATGTAAGAAACGTATTAAAATTTTAGATGTATTATTAATTGATAATATAATAAGGGATATAAAATCAAACCCCCAAATTTAAAAAAAAATCTATCTATTATCTAAATTCATGTGACTGAAATTAAATTTCAGAACTATATTTCATGGTAAAATTTAGGGGAAAACTAGTTATTGCACTCTGAAATTTTGTAGGACGTTGTGTAGGATAAATATACGCTATAATATTTTTTTTTCATATGCCAGAAAATTCCGTCAGAATATTCTTTCATCATCAAAAACCGCAATGTTTTAATGCGTGCATAAAACATACATGGAAACCTCCATAGAAGTGGAGATCACGCATATTGAAATTTAAATTTTGTTTGCGTACTTTTTAATTTACTTTCAGGCTTATGAAAATTCAGATAACTTTTGACTTGGAAAAAGTTTGAAATTTCGTTCTTCGTTGTTTGTACCTACCCATTTGGATTTTGCCTAGTAAAGACGAGTCTAGTTTAATAAGTTCAGTCATTTTTTTTTTATTCTTGTTTTGTAATAATGGAAGTTAATTCTGCGCCGGTTAGGCACAAAAAAGCTAGGAAAAGGATTGCACAACTTGATAAGTCGAAAGAAAAGGTAAAAGAGTATTTACTATCACTATTAGTTACTTTCTAAAAAGTGTTGAATATAATATAGATACTCCAGTAAGGAAAAGCCTAAATTACCCAGCTGTGGAAATCCATCAGAAGGATTTCTGTGCCCTTCCCTTACGGAACGAGACATTTTTCCTAATAAAGTTTTGAAAAATACGTTATTATTAAAATTTCACACACTTGGATTGGTGATACGAAGACGACCCATGAATGGAAGAAATTCTATAAAAAGTTTCACATAAAGCACTGTGTTATAATTGTATCAGTTTGCCAAAAAGTTTTCCTCAACCTTTATATTAAGAGATGCAAAGTAGGAAATATTTTAACAAAATTTACGGAAACGAGAAGTTTACCTTCTGAAGCTCGTGGTGGCAATCGAAAGGCAACCATTAAAAAAAATGGGTTACAAATTTTATCCCGGCTGCTATGAAACGCCTTAATTATTGCTATCTGCAGACTTTGCAGCGTTTTAGTTATTAATTTTTTAATAATTGTAAACATTTTTGTAAAAGTCTTCATGACTTTTCTCTTGTCCAAGCAAATTTTATAATAAATTTATGAAATCTTATAAACGTGTAGGCACATAGCTTTCCTAATTATGATATATTCACATTTATTAAAGAAATTTAAATAGGAATCTTCACTACACTGGTATAAATTATAAATGTTTGTTCAAGAGGAATTTATATAGATTCTCCGGTATATAGCAAAAGCTAAAAATGTTTTTAATTTGTTATTTCATTACCCAACCCATTATATTTTTGGTGACAAGTTTCAAGTCTTGGTTTTGACTCATCAACATGTCCGAAATAGCGAAATTGAGTGACTTGAAAACAAATGAAAAAACAGAATAAAGAAAAGAAATAAAAAAATGAAAAAAACAGTAATCTCTACTTTTATTTCTTCCTCCTTGGTGTAATATAGAAGTTTTTGCCTCATATAATTCACACCCAGAATTTATTCTGAGTTTATATGAGAGGAGATCAATTTGATCTGTTTCAAGCGTCTACAGCAATTTCGCTATTTGGGATATGTTGATGAGTCAAAACCAAGACTTGAAACTTGTATCCAAAAATATAATGGGTTGTGTGATGAAATAACAAATTAAAAACATTTTTAGCTTTTGCTAAATACCGGAGAATCTAAATAAATTCCTTCTTGAATAAATATAAGTTTACCCCGGTAAAAAATTCTAAAGAGTAATCTCTACTTTTATAAATTATAAAGTAACCAAATCATGATTTGACAATACTATCTAAATAAATGCATCATAGGCCGCGAATAATATAAACATTATAAACATAGTAGTTCTTTTAAAAGATAACTATAATTGTAAATTTAACTTAATGAGAGTTTGAACCTTGCGATAATCTGAACCAATCACCGTATAAAAACATACTCCGTCTTACTGACAACGTGAGCCTATCTATGACAAGGGCGCACCGATGGGGGGGGGGGGGAGCGTTCCCTTGAAGACCATTTAGCATAATTTATAAATTATATACAAAACGTAATCTGTATATTATTGCAAAGTCCGATAAAATAAGATAAAACCTTTAAATATATAATAGCAGTTGTTATGTGCTCAGATTTGTGCAGGACGCGACTTAATAGTCCAATTTTTCCTACTCCTTTGGACTTTGAACACATATGCCCCCCCCCCCCCAAACCAAATTCTGGGTACATTACTGATCTATGGACATTATATCACGAATAATTACATAACCCTGATCTTTGTTTTTTTTTATATGACTGAACGTGAAGGCACGTACACTGATCAGAAAAACACATAAACACGACTGTTCCTCTTGTGGTGGATGGATTCCACGAGCGTAAGTATTGTTTTGTTTAATAGTCTCAGATTATTTTTAAATCAATTAAGTTCTTATTGTTAATGCTTAAAGCATAGATAATGACGATGGACTCAGATGGAATAGCACTTGGAATGAAATCGTACCGTGGCGGGATATTTGAGTGAGTTTTAGAATACATATTTTTTAGTAATTAAGTATTTTTTGTTCCTGGACGAAACAATCGGTCAGAACTTTTTCACATTTGTCTATATTTGTTGTGCAAAAAGAACAGACGAGTTTTGCAATTAGAACCCACAAAAGTTTTAGCTTTGCCAAAGATTGTGTTTGAGGAAATATTTTAAGCGTTTTGATTTGAATGGCCAGTAAGTCCAGTATATTTTTGGTGTGCTTGTGTGTTTGTCGGGATAATAATTTAGCATAACATATCGGAAAAACACTAGTACTCGTATGTGGTGAGGCAAAGTGACTAACTTTTTACAGGCATAATGCCGAGCATTTTACGGGGCATAATGACGAGTTTTTACGAGCCATAATGATGAGGGTTTACAATACAAAAAGATGTTTAACCGTTAATCAACGTTATATATTTAGTTAGTTAGTTAGTTATTCAGGTAATATGTATTATTAATTACAAATGAATTGGCTTGCATGAAAAAAAAAAACAAAAAAAAACTATGAAGACTTATGTTTAAATCAGTGATTTAATTAAATATTTATTAATACTTAGTAATTATCGTAAATGCGTAGGTAATTTATTTTTTAATCATTGCTACTTAGCTTTAATTTAATGACATTTCCATTAGAAATGGTACGTAAATTCAAAAGGAAAACTTCCATGGTAAATAAAGAAGTATTATAATTATTATTACGTATTATTAAAGGAGAACGCAGAAGTGCGAATAGTGTATCACGGCAATATAATGTTCCTGAAGCAATCTCAAAGGCTAAATACAAAAAATTTATAAGCAAATATCTTACCAACCCAAAGTGCTTTCAAAAAGGTAAAACATACATATGTACATACCCTCTGGTTGTTGTAGGTGCATTTTTGGAAAATATAGAGGAGGAGTTGGTCTGTTATATGTGTTCCGATACTTACTATGGCTTGACTCCTAGGGAACTCCGAAAAAATGCCTAGGAATTCCCAACAGCGCCGATTTCGAAATTCTCTGGGAGTCAGTCTAGTATACTTATGGTGTGCAGTTTGTCGGAATAATGATAGATTTCATATTAGTTTTCGATAAATTCTGCATAACATATCGGAACAAGACTAATGTGTGGTGAGGCATTATGACTAACTTTTGACGGGGCATAATGACTAACTTTTTACCGGATATAATGGCTAACTTTTATAGCGCATAATGATGAGCATTTTACAGGGCATAATCATTTTTCGATTTACACATTCTGGTAGGATCAACTAAGAGCGGCCTCAGAAAAGATACCCTTACATTAGTAGAAAATTCTTTGTCAAGGAAAATGTCTCCAATAATTATATTGGTTAGGGAAATATGTTTGCCAAAGAAAACTGTGATTTTTTCGGGTTTTCGGACTTTGGTTGCTCAAAAACTGAGAAATTGGCGTGTTTTAGAAACAATATTTCTTCGAGTTCTATGAATATAAAAGATATTTTGGAATGTAAACCTATTTATGCTAAAACTACCAAAATCCAGGAACTGATTTATTGGTAACATATCTGATGTTTTCAGTTTGCATTTATCGAAATCGAAACTCGAGGTGTTCATCATTTTGGAATGTATAATTTTATTGTAAAAACCATATTCCTGCAAGGCTCATTATGGTCATTAATTAATAATAATGTGTTTTTATAAAAAAAATGTAATTTGATGTATTAATTATAATTTGTTATTATGCCCAAAACCCTTCGTCATCACTAACTTAGGTCAACAGCATACTTCATAAGGATGCTAGACAGTAATTACATATATCAGATTTTGTCCCTGATTCAAGCAATCGATTCAGAGATATAAGAAAACTCTGGAGAAAAATCATTCGTCATTTTGTTATGGCCCTATAATTATACGGAAGATTTTTGCAACAACCAAGGGCGCATTCTGTCAAAATAATCAGGGATTACTAAACAACTACCTCACATGGAATTGCTCTGCAGCCGTTGGTTATTTTGCTGATTAGCCCAACAGCTGGTTGTGATGAGGATTTAGTGGAGCAATTCACGATTACGACCGACACTCACACTGGTGTTCGAGTTGCGGGTTTGTATATGTGCGACTTCCCCCTTCACCGCTCATCTACCGCTCCTAGTATTCAGTTATGTCGGTTGGTATAACACTATTGGCGTAAAGGCTTGTAGCATTTCATGAAGTGTCTACGATATATATGTATATCTTGGAGATATTACACGTAATATAATTCAGTTAGTTTAATTCAAATTATATTGTTCAGTTTAAATTACTAATAGTATGCAGTAGAATTATAAATTCCTTTAGTTTTCTTTTTAAAATCGTTGCAAATCTAAACAAGAAATGAACTATCAGCAGTTTGATTTCGAAAGAAAAACGCTGGACCAGATGTATTACACGACCAAATATAATTTATTAATTAAATTTCTTGATGGCCCTTGTTTAAATTTCTTCATGATTAATTGAAAACATTTATTAACTTTTTAACTATTTATTTAAAACAGATCTTTTATATGAGTGCGACGCATTTCGCCCTATCGCGTCATTATCAGGGTATCGACTGATTAACTATTATTCCGTATCCAGAAAATTTGTCTGCTGAAAATTCATCCAAAGAAAATTTATAGGTATACATGAAATTCATCTAACAACAATTCATCCATTAAACAATTTGTCCTGAGTTAATTGGTCTAATGACTATTTATACGTAGAACAATTCGTCCAGTATTCTGTAAACATCATAATGAATGTTATTTGTTTTAAATAATTTGTTTGATGATTTTATATGCATACACTTGTGTCAATTCTACCGAATTTGCATTCTGGCAGTACTTAATATGTATAACGAAAATAATTTCATAGGTCAGAGGTCCGATTGATTGTTTTGGACAAATTGTTGTAGGTAAAAAGGGATAAGCTAATTGTCCATAGTCGAATTGCTTAATGGACATATTGCTATTGGATGAATTCTTTTGCATCAATTTTCCTTAGATAAATTGTTTTAGGTGAATTTTCCGCAAACGCTATTAGTCATAAAATCTAGCTGGTTTTTAACTATGTTTTGTCCAAAATATTTGGCTTTTTTATTTCAAAAATTTCTACTCAAGTCAATATTTCTCCTCCGTCTATGTTATGTAAAATTTTAATGCTGTGTTACGTATTTATGTGGTGAAAATACCTTGACCTTCTGATACTGTTCAATTCTTTTTATTTCAGGTATTAAACAAATAGAGCGTTAATAACCGCCAGCCTATTAGGATTACTACAAGAGGGCAGGAAATAGGCACTGTCGATTCGACAGATACACCATCTATTAGTCAGGCACAACAATAGGTACACATGCACACAATTAAACCAAATATCTACACAGATATACAAATCACAAGCACAATACGGAACCAATATGGGATACATCGTTGGAGAGTAGTTTATGTAGTTACAACATCGTAAAACATATTAGTTTCTACCGATATTAGTTTCCACCATAAGTAGAGATACGATAACTACATGCTCAAGTACATGGTCAGCCAGAGTAGACTAAATATTCGGTTTTGCAAAAGATGTGCTGGTCCCAAATTTCCTTATAAAACAAAATATTTGCGTAAACAACAACAACAACAAAATAAAAAAAATTAAGTTAAAGTAAATAAGCTGAGTGTACAATTAGGCTGGGTAGAGGAGCTATGGTTTAGATATTTTCACATTTAATTAAAAGTACATACAAAAAAAAATTAGAAGGAAAAAGAAAAAAACAAATGAAGCTATATGGATGGCTCATAAAAACAAAAATTGATGTAGCAATGTGAACAAACAAAAAGCCTTGTTGGTAAACGACTTTAATATACGTTCCACAGGTCAATCTGCAGCCAGACTCCTCGCTCCACACAGAGCCAGCGGTCACTTCAGTTTTACTTATCGGAGAGAGAAGACTCAAAAAGGTGTAAGGTCAAAGAAAAGAAAAGTTAAAAAATTAATTACTCGAATTAAGCTTCACAGGAGGAAAAAATTATTAGGAGGAATTTTGGACCAGAGCAGCGTTATAACGTAATTGGTGATAATAAGGCTTACCATGCTGCTGGAGCATCGTTATCAAGTTAAGTAAAATTTTTTTATAATAACATTTTTTTTTTGATAACTAGATTAGGGTTCTTTTTATAAAACTTGCTTAAACACTATATACCGAAATTATTTACTTAAAATCATGCTTTACCACAGTGAGTGTAATTATTCGAATTATTCATAATAAAGCGAAGTGTTAAGAGGAATAGCTGCAATTTTTTTTGTCGAGTTTCGTGATACCTCGAGTGCAAAATCACGTGGCGCCCAACTAGTTCTCACGCATCTCCACGCATAAACCCACTGCCCACTAGAGCTACCATTCCGTACGCATCAGAGCAGCGTAACAGCTGTTTGTTCTCTTTTAAATGTTAATAGATAGCAGACCGCGTCGTCATATTTCGAGCTTCCATATTATAGTATGCTCAGTTAATCTAATATTTAGAGTTCGCTTCGTTTTACCTTCATAAATTTCAGAACAATCGTTACATTTAATTTGATATACCCCACCTTTTCTAGTGCATTACTTTTGGTTTTTTTTTTTATGATTTAATATACAATTTTGTAATGTGTTTTTACAGAAAAAGGCGGGATTAATAGCTTTGGACGTTAAAATTTTATTGATATCCTTCTCAGTATTTTCGATAAATGGGATTTTTCTCCATATTCGAGCTTGCGATTCTAATCTGTGCCCTACATATAAAAATTGAATTGAATCCTTCTGTATTTTTTTCTATAATAAATTGTAAATATGCCGTTTGTGATACCCGTGGCGTTATGTTGTGCTATTGCCAAAATGGTTTTCACTTCTTTATTAAATTCGTGCTGCCATAATGGGATCGCAATTAATCTATGTATTATGGAATGGAAAGCTGATATTTTTATATTCGATGGGTGGTTAGAGGAATATGGTATTATGCAGTCTGAGAAGGTATCTTTTCTATTATATTTATGATAAATCCTGGTTGTTTTAATTTAATAAGGGGATGAAAAACCAGGGTGTTACCTTACGACCTTAAAATGTTTTATTTTTATTTTTTCTCCAGTAGCCTATATTTCGGTCTATTTATCGTACCAGCTTCAGGGCATTCAGTACTGTAACAAAGTATTCCATCATCATGAAAGCTTGTGGCGACTCGACGTCACCAACTGCGCTGCGGTAACGTCCTCGGGCATTCCACATGCATTTATATTTACGCTAAGCTCAGCGAAAGCGACTTTGCGATTTAGAAAAGGGGTAGTTAGTAGTCTGCGATTTTCTAAGAAAATAAATAGAAAATAAATAAAATCAGTCTGATGTCAGATTGATTCAGATTAAGTTTGATAAAGAAAAAACGAATACTTGTAACGTTGTAAAGGAAATATATTTGTCTTAAACCAAGATACCAATTATTCAATAAAGAAGACGATTCCAAATCAATCAGCAATAAAGGATTTTTATTTTTCCGTAGCTGTATTTTAGTGGCGTATGTTCATGATCGCTCAGGTAGGGGTGCGTCCCTTCTCTTTTCAGGAGCTTCCCTTTTAGGACAACCTCTATCCGAGTCGTGCTTCAACAGTACGACAGTTAACTGGTGGACGATTGGAATACATTTACCGAAGCTGTCAGCTCCTCACGGCTGACCCAGATAAGGGCCACTTTATACAGCTCAACCTCCCGCCGAACATCTAGAAGGACACAGGACTATGTACCACATGGATCAGTCACGCCTCTAACTGACCACTCACAAAAGGTCAGCTCGTCGGCTACGTTTTTAGTCCATCAGTTTCAGGTTCGTCGTCATCCGTACCAAAAGTACTCGACGAAAATAGTATCCACGCTACCTAAGTTGCAATATTGTTACGTGCATAACGCTACCTATTGTTACGTGCGCTTCAAGCACTAGTTACATGGATACTGGTTATCAAGGAAGACGTTCAGTGTATCCAACCACACGACAACCCAATCGACTAGGGTCTCCTACGTCAATTCGAATTGTGTTCGACGAACACTAAGAACTCGAGACTGCTGTACGCATTCAATACGACCCACTTCAATCTCTCTCGATTTACTACAACACAGGATATACGTTAGGCCCGTAGGTTTACAAACCGGGGGCTTACGGAGGCCCATAAGCTCATGTCTAATGTTATGGAATATGTACTTATATTTGATGAATTATATTATATATTTAAAATTGTGCTACGAATTTTTACAAATAAAACAAGGTATATGTATAAAATAAATTATTCAATAAATAAATAAATAAACAGAAAAACATTGACCTAGTCGGTATATACGTCATCAATAACACTATTAAACTAAATCCCAATGTTATAATGTAGAGTATATTGTCAGGCAATTCCGGTTCCGTGCTTTCTCTCTGTAAATGTTAATGAGGTATTTATACTGGTGGTTTATGTATGCCGTGTCGACTTTAAAATTAACTGCCTCTCATTTGCGGTATTGTTTGATAAGGATTCTATTATTTTCCTTCTTTTCCAATATTTTTCCATTTTAGAAATTACTACCTTGTCAAAATCAACCTGGTGTTTGTTATCCATCGCATGTTGGTCGCATGATGTCTTATAACATAATATCCTATTTCGTTTATTAAGAGAACTACCCTCCTTTTTCCCAATTATGTCACAAAAAAATACCTGCAGTAACTGTGGAATTACAGAATTCTCCTCATGTAAAAATGGTTGGATGGTGGATATTTTGACTCGTCGTAGTTCTATGATCGAATATCCGCTAAAATAATAGCAGCTGCTTCTTTGACAACTCGGAGCCGTTCTTCTTCGGGATTTGATTTTTTCCCATGCACAAATTTTCCGAGAGGCTTGCATCCCGTGTCCCGGAAGGAGACAACAGGTAATTGATGGTAACTGATTATTTCGCTGGATGATGACTATATTTTCTCTATAATACTTCAGAAGACGAGATTTTCAAGTCATTGATATCCGAACTGTACTCACTTTCAATTTGGTCAATGAGTTTAGTAAGGGAAATTGACATTCTTCGGAATTTGCGGTAAGATATGTGAAGATGTACTTAATCGCCGCGTCGATATTGTTCGCGGGCCGATATCCTTTTTTTTTGTCCGAAAGGTACTCGATTATACAGCCTGATTATCAATTTGGCGTGTGGCTGACTTAAAGTCATTTTTATGCTCCCTAATTCTAGTTTTAATAATTCTACCTGTCTCCCCTATATATGTCCGCCCGTATTCGCAGTTCAGCTTATAAACGACGTCACAGAAAGTTGCATCAATTTTAGTTTTAATGTGGCTAAAGAGATTATTTAATTTCCTTGTTGGTTGTAAACCAAGCCTGATGTTGCTGTTAATATTCATTAATTTGTTTGCAATATTTTCTGTGACGGTAGGGATATGTATATATGAATCTTTTGTATATTGTTTCATTTTGACATTTACAGGTAGATCTTGTCCATTATTTGCTGCTAATGTTTGTTTTTTATATTTAACATTATTGATAATGCATGTGATTATATGTGTGGCTATCTTTTCTGTATATATCACAGGTCAAGTTATTATATTGTTTTTGCAAAGTCAAATCTAAAAAATTAATTTTATTGTTTCAAAATTCTACAGTAAATTTTATATCGTCATCTAATTTGTTAAGTAGCACATTTGGAAACATGTGTAATTTTCATACTTAACCTATCCAAATGCAAAATATATCATCCACATATCTAAACCAAACTAAAACTTGTTTTAATAAATGACCAAACGATGGAAAAAGTTGCTTTTCAAGGTGGGATATGAAATATTCTGAAAAGAAGGGGAAGCAGGGTTTCCCATAGCAAGTTCCTTATCCTATGTACACATTTTTCCATCAAAATAAAAATAATATTGGTTTAAACATGCTTCCCAAATCTTTCGCCTGGCTGGCTTTTCTCAGAGGGATTAATTTTTGTTCTAATATCTTCAAATTAGATATTTGTAAGTTTTACTAAGGGTTACGGGAGCTAGACAAGATAAAGCCACAGATATTAACGGGCTGTTTTCTTTGTCCAAGTCCATATAATATAGCAATGACGGATTCGCAATCTTAAGTTTAAATTTGTCTATTCGAATTAAAATGTTATTTGCTCTATTTACTGATTTAATCACCTCTTGGTTATACATTCTGTTCGGATGTCGATTTCATATTTTAAAATTCATTTTTTCTAAGCACTCTTGCATTTTGTTTATATAATTTACTTTATCAAGAATAACAATCGTATTACCCTTATCAGCCTTGGAAACAATTAAACCTCTTCTATTGACCTTATCTCTAATTAATTTAATAATCTTGCTCTCCCTACCTTCATTTCGGCACTGCGTCTAAATGTAAAGCTAGGTCGAATATATTAGCCTCGGTAGTTTCACTGGCGGTGAAATGCACATCCGAGATATTAACTACTCTCGGGAAAAAGCCACTATCGGCTATGAGGAGGTGTGGGTGCCGATCAATTGTTCGATGAGTCATTAACCTTTCTAGTTTGTGTTTTTGCCTAGTGAACTTATGATGTGAGATCTTACTGATGTCGTCATTAACCTCATCGAAGAAAAGTTTGAATTCTAGTGGATGGAGATGGCGTACAAGCGTGTATGAATTACTTTCAGATGCATTCCGATGTTATCTTCATCCATGAGCCACTTAATTTTTGCGAAATATAGAACATTACTCGGTAACTGGGTGGCCGAAATACGTTTCACACTTTGTGATATGTAGCTTGGGAACACTTTTTTGCTTAAACAAGAAGTATTGTACCACAATGGTTGCACATCATTTTGAACTTAATCTTTAGCAGGCTATCACTTATGTTTAAGACTCTCAATTGAATTTCTTGATGGCACTTGTTTAAATTTCTTTATAAACTTTTTAACTATTTAAAAAGATAAGAAATTAGGCCGAAATTTAAACATCAAAAAGATTTAAACGCCATACATATTTTTAGAATTATAAGCAGGTTGTGTACGCAGATTATCTGATGGCTAAAAACAGTTTCATTTTAGATAGCTGCCACGAAATTTTGGTGCGGTACGTACGTATCTCACGCGTACACTTGAAAATTAATGAGTTAAAACAAAATAAGATAAGATAGTAATAATACTTCCGATTCGTATCCCAAGACTTAATACGTAACGCGGACAATCAAGATTTACCTTTCAGATTTGTAGTAGTCCGCACGAGTCTTCGAACACAAACTAAAACATTTCTTCTAGAAATCTCTATAAATAACTTTAGAGTTGCACCTACATTCCCAAGGAACATTGTTCAGATTTCAAGTGCTGGCAATTTGGAATGTTTCCCATATGGCTCTCGATCAACATTTAAGTTCTTGTATTTCTTAAAGCAGTAACTAGAGTGTTATATCTACATTTGTTGTTTTATATGAGTCTAAGGAGTATAAGTCCTATATGAAGAATTTACTACTTGAATATAAGTGGTATAAACATGAGTATATGGGACTATAATTCCCAGGGAATTGTAATCCCATATAATATTCCTGTATCAGTATTGCGGAATTTAAATATGGGAGTGCAGCTCTTGGGAAGTACACTATATATCAAGCTTCATATCAAAAATCAATCTGAAATCAACCCTTATAGTTACAAGACTGCGAGGAATAAGTAATTTCAGTAAGAATTCGTTTTCGATATCAACAACTGTTTTATATAGGATCAAGGGGATCACTTGGAAATTGTGTTCCTATACCAAAGCTCATAGGAGATGCTAAAGTGTCATGTTGCGGTACGATGGTAGTACAACAGTACAACAGTACAAGCGCAGTTGGTTAAGAACAGTGAAATTACAATTACAATAACGAATTAAATGGATGAGTGGAAAAAAATAAAAAAAAATCCGGTACATATCATAGGAAAGTAAGAAAAAATGTTCTAAAAATAACATCATCTACGCCGTTGCAATACATCATCTGCTATGATGCCATTAATTTATAGGATATCAAAACTGCCACCAACGATTATTGGCCCCAGTATTGCTTCACCTTCAGTTCTGCTTACTACTTCAATTCGAAAAATCACCTTCTTTAATAGATGATGCTCCAAAAATTGTTTCTAATGATGATGAATATGATTCTGATGATGAAGAAAATGAAAACATTATTGATGATGTGATTAAAAAGGAAACATTTAGAATTGCTCTGAAGGTGTGGGCTTTGCAAAATAATATATCACAAAAAGCATTGACAGAGCTGTTCAAAATTTGTATTAGACACATCCGGACTTAATACCTACTGATCCAAGAACTTTGCTCAGCACATCATCAACTAAAATGAATCGTGGTAATATTGTACAAATAGGATCATCAGCATCGGATGGTCACTATTGGTACCAAGGGCCCGAGCTTTGTTTAAAACAATGTTTTCGAAATATTAATCAGCCAACACAGATTTCGATTAACATAAACATAGACTGTTTGCCAATTTTTAAAAGTTCGAATGAACAATTTTGGCCTATATTATTTAATATTCACGAGTTTCCTGATGTTTCCCCAATGTTCGTCGGAATATATAGCGCTAATGGAAAGCCAAGAGATCTTTCATTGTTTATAACACCTTTTGTAGAAGAAGCAACAACAATTTTGAAAGAAGGAATTATTATAAATGATGAATATCGTATTACTGTAAAGATTCGCTGTTTTTTTTTTATGTTTCACCCGCTAGAGCATTTATTAAGGGTAAAATAAGGGAAGCAGCAGATAATACATGTCACATTTGAGTGAAAATTTGCTTTTAACTTTCCTACAGGTGTCGCTTAATATAATGGTCAGCACGGATGTCAGAAGTGTTCTACAGTTGGTGAGTATTCGTATAATTCGAATTGCAGTATTTTTCCGAGAACATGCTGCCCTACGAGAATTGACGAAAAATTTCGAAGCAGAGTTGATGACTTACACCATAGATGTTATACTCCATTAGATCCACAAAATTAGTCGTCTGCTTTAGCTATTCAATTTTTTGGGTTTTTGTTTCATTTTTCCTTCGTCTATATGGTTTTATACACTCAACTCAATTCTGATAGACCGAGTTGAGCGCTTTAAATTAAAAGTATTACCGTATGCCAC
Source organism: Dioctria rufipes (assembly GCA_963924295.1). Classification (NCBI taxonomy): domain Eukaryota; kingdom Metazoa; phylum Arthropoda; class Insecta; order Diptera; family Asilidae; genus Dioctria; species Dioctria rufipes. The sequence continues at coordinate 313,531,030 of OZ002740.1, read as the reverse complement.
TGTGCGCACGTTCACAAAAATATATTGCAACTTGTTCTTTCAACTGTCAAGAATCTTTTAAAAGCACACTACGCTGTCCGATCGGAATTCTCATATAAGAATTCACAACACGAACTAGGGACATAAGTGCTATATTAATGTTTTTGTTTCGGTATATGCCCTACTAAGATTATATAGCACTACAAATGCCATATCAAAATATCTATTCTCAACACAGCAATTTACATCTTTATATAGGAACTTGTTACCTAAAGGGTTTTCCAATAAGAGGTGTTATTTTGATATTCAAAGAAAATGTCATTTTTTGAGATAAATGATCGGATCTTTGTTTCATTATAAAGAGAAAGGTATGCCGTTAATAATTGAAAATAACATCAGCCAAATGACCACCACGACCACGCCTACAGAACCATATCCTTTTCATGAACTTTTCCATAACCAAATCGAAAAGTGGCTGCCGTATGTCCTCGATAGCCTCACGAATTCCATCTTTGAGGTCTTGAATCGACGCTGGGCTGTTGGCGTAGACCTATTCTTTCACGTGGCCCCAAAGGAAGAAGTGGCAAGATGTTAAGTCACAAGATCTCGGTGGCCAATTGTGATCACCTCTTCGAGAGATAACACGGTCCGGAAACTTTTACCGTAAAAGATCAATGGTTTCGTTGCTTGTATGGGCCTCATCACTCAAGATGAGTTTTCGATGGAATTCCGGATCATTTTTATGAATTTCAAGGACCCAATCAGCCAAGACTCGACGTTATTGATGATCGGCCGGCTTGAGTTCTTGTGTTAACTGAACTTCATAAGCCTTAAGACCCAAATCTTTATGCAAAATACGTTGTAATTCCAAAGAACGACGAGGAATGGACAAACCTGGGTTTTCTTCAACACTTTCGGCTACAGCAGCAATATTCTCGGCTGTTCTTGAGCGACGTGCACGGGTTTTATTCTTCACATCACTAACTTGTCCCGACAGCTCGAATTTTCTACCAATTTCTGTATTGCGGTCCGACAAGGTTCTTCACGACGGCCCAAAAATGTTCGAGTTTTACGAACCGTCTCTGCCACATTTTCAACATTTTTATAGTGAATTTTAATAATTTCAATGCGTTGTTGAATCGTGTATCTTTCCATTTTTATTAATGTCGTCAAATGTCAAAAAATGACAGCTCCAAAAGTGACATCTACCGAAATAGCGGGCTAATTAAAATAACACCTCTTATCGGAAAACCCTTTATATAAGAGTTTATTCCTGCTTATATAGGTGTTGAAGTAATGCTAAGAAATATTGTGTGTTATATCAACATTTATAATCTTTAAGGGAGAACTGAAGTCTTATATCATCTCTTTTTTATGTACCCCTACCCAGCCATGTTTGATGATTATTTGGACGGCCATTTTTGTAATTATAAAAAAAAAAAACATTTTTATTTAGGTGTAAATTAGCTTAGAAACATGAAAATAATGACATATTGGTAAATTTATTGAAAACTACATAAATTCACATTAGCTCCATTTATTTAGAGAACTAAATGAACATAGCTGTTTTTAACCATAATCAATTAAACATTTATTTATTTTGAGGTGCTTTGTTATTTGTCGATCTAGCGTGTTAAATACTAACAGTAAAATTTAAATCGTTCGTAGATTTAAAATATGTGAAAAAATAATTTTAATATTAAGAAATATGTTCCTGAATTATATTTTATAATACCATCTTTTGTGGTGAAAACTTTCTATCGGACTCTAGGTCACACATGCATAATAAGTTCCACATGAATAATAAATTTGTAGACTCAACTATGATCTATTGTCTTTTAATGATTTTACATTAGAATCACTTTTTTTATATAGAATAATTTGTTCCTAAAAAAGTTATGAAATGGGAATATATATAATTATATAAGTGAAGTAGACCAATTTAGGAAATCCTACAACAACGTTATAACACTAAATTTCTAGCATGATGTGGGATTTTCCACTTTAGCGCTATAAGAGTCTAGTGCAATTCCCTGGGAACTTGGTGAGACAATAATCTGGCTTCTTATGACACCTTAAGTTCGCAAGTTTTATTCCCTAGCAGTGCTGCGAGCTTTATATATAGGAAAAAAATTGTTCGTTGGGTTACACCCCGAAGTTTATGCAAGTTTTTCCTTATATCGTCGATTATCTAAAAGTTTAATCAAAGATTGCTATAAGAAATATTTAGGTGAAACCGAAAGAGCTTTAGTAAGCAATTTCAAGTCATTCTGCGTATATACAAAAACATTGAAATCCTCCAACGTCTATCCTAGTGGAATGTATTATGATAATGCATATTTCAACACACCTCAAGACATTTGCAATAGTCTTACTCGCTACTTTAATACAGTATATTCTAACAACACTAGTGATAATGATTTCTACATATCCACAGATATTCAGCAGCCCTCTCCTCTTGTCCGTTATCCTCTATCCCTACTTCTGTGCTTCAAATTACACCGTAAGATATAAAAAGTAAGTAACAAAGCTGGACTCGATACTGTACCTAACATCTTCTTGAAGAATTGCTCACCAGTCTTAAGTACCCCAATAAGCAGATTATTTATTCAATTTATCATTACAGCACAAGGTTTATCCATCCACTCTATAGAAATCTTTCGTAACTCTTACCTTTAAATGTGGTGATCCTAAATCTATAACGAATCATACCTATATCTATCTTCAATAGCCTAGCTCTTGTGATTGAAAAAATAATTTACAACCAACTTTTCCCCAAACAATTTCCATTTTCAACCCCCAACAACATGGATTTCTTTCGGATACCAAAAACTTTTTCTAGAAAAACTAATACTATGCACTACGAATACAAAATTGGTGCTAACTGTATTAAGCGAGTTACTGAATTGAAAGAGGTGGGAATTTTATTCAATCAGAAACTACTATTTCCGTTACATATCAACTGGATTACTTCCAAAGCTTTTAGATTATTTGGGCTTTTATTTTGTACTTGTAAATCATGTAAATCCTTAGCCTCCTACATTCACCTGTATAATTTCTTGATAAGAAGTCATCTCAAATATGCGTGTACTCTCTGGAATCCTTTTTATGGTGTTTATATACAACAGATCGAATCCGTACAGAGAAAATTTACAAGAATTCTTCAATACAAAATAATTACTTTTCACATTTGGCATTTCTTTTCTCGAAAAACGCCGTCTTTTTTTGACGAAATTTTCTTATTTAAAATAATACATAACCTTATTTCTTGTGCTTTTACTCGTTCCTCACTAACTTTCCAGATTTTTTAAATTATAGACATTCCTTTTTGTTTTCGAGAAAATGTACACCCTGTGATCGTTTTTTAGCTCCTGCTGCTACAAATATTTACTTTTTTCAATTTTAGTTTTCTTATGTCATACCGGATATGCTTTAAATTCTAAGCCAACTGCTCCAGCTTGGAAGAAAATGTCACATTTTACCGAACCAAGAATAGAAAATTAATACTTCACCCAACTTCACTGCTGCACTGAAAAAGAAATGTAGCCAGTTTGGCAAGTAACTTTAAAAGTTGACGCATTTAATAAGGATTCTAAAATGGTACGACACTTGCTACATTATTTCTCAGATTACGGAAAAAAAACATTTTTTCTTCAAGAAACCCAGTTTCGAAAAATTTATTTTCACCTACTAAAAATGATTCTAGTGTACCCAAAGCTTGCCGTAAGACCGTAACTTTAAGTTTCTAGTTTGAGTGAGACGGAGAGTCATTGCATGAAGTGTGAGTGAGATAGATAGTGACGCTTTTAATTTAAAGAAGCTAACTTTTTGTTAAATTTAGGACAAATTTTGCTTAAGTTTAAAATTAAACACCAATTATTTGGATGCTAAGATTTATTATTTAGTTCAAACTGCCTGCCTTCAGCTGCAACACAAGTTCGATATCTTCTTAAAAAAAATCGGGTTATCAGACGGGTAAATCTTCCATTGTTGACAAACTCAACTGCTGCCGTAATTCTGGTGCTCATGTTTTTGTAAAGTTCGGTGAGCTATACTTTTAGGCACTCCTGTGCTTTCCTGGAATGCACCTACCGAAGTACTTGGGTCTTCTTCAACTGCTTGAAGTACAATGTCCTCATAAGCTAAGGAACTTCTTCTTTCACCATGTACTTGGTTTGGAAGTCGGCCCACTGTGGAGAGTAGCCTGTGCATATTTGTAAAAGCTCGATGATTTTACTCGCAAGCGTCACTTTCTGGCTCATTCACACTTCATGCAATGACTCTCCGCCTCACTCAAACTAAAATCGTACATTTCTATTTCAGTACAAACAGTTATACCTGGGTGAAGTATTAATTTTCTATTCTTGGTTCGGCAAAATGTGACATTTTCTTCCAAGCTAGTGCAGTTGGCTTAGAATTTAAAGCAACAGGGTACATAGGCATATTCGGGATTACATAAGAAAAATAAAATTGAAAAAAGTAAAGGTTTGCAGTAATAGGAGCTAAAAAACCATCACAAGGTGTACATTTTCTCGAAAACAAGAGAAATGTGTATAATTTAAAAAATACCTGACTTAGATTTTTTTTAATATTTTTCTGGTATCTATTATGATTTGGTCTATCACCCGATTCTGGCGTGACGTCGACTTACGGGACAACCTGTATAAAATTGCCGTGTCACTGTGTTCGTACAAGCTGATCTCCGAAACCGCCCAACCGGTTTTAATGAAAATTTGTGAGTAAGTTTTGTTGGCTCCCGTTTGAAAGATAGAATAGCTTTGGACACAATAGATATCACTATTGTTGAGGTATAAAAAATTCATTAGAACGCTCTGTCCTGGAAAGCTGAAATTTTTTAAACGACGTTTTCATAAAAATTGCAAAGACAAGTTCCAAAAAGGGCCAAATCGGGAGACCCCTTTTTGGTGTTGCCATATAAAGCTTTACTTTTTACTATATATTTGGAAACTGCCTGAGAACGTTCCTACATACAGAGCTCAAATTTTTACACGGGTTTTCTTAAAAACAGTTCAAAAATGTGGTAAATCGAGCAACTCCTTCGTAGGGTTGCCATACAAAACCTTCGTTTTTAACTAAATATTTTGGTACTGCATGAGAACGTGTCAACGTGGAGAACTAAAATTTTGTACTTAATGTTTTGTTAGCAATATTAAGTAAAACTACGAAAATGTGCTGTATCGAGCAACCTCTACTTGATTTTGCCATACAGAACTTCGGTTTTTTACTATATATTTGGAAACCGTCCAAGAGAACGTGTCGACGTGGAGACCTCAAATTTTGTACACGGCGTTTTCATAAAAATTGCAAATACAAGTGCAAAAATGGACCAAATCGGGCGACCACTTTTTAGTGTTGCCATACAAAAGTTTAGGTTTTCATTATATATTTGGATACTGTCTCAAGCATAAACGTAGAGAGGTGAAATTTTGTACTCAGGACTTTCTTAAAAAAATTTAAATTATGTTCAAAAATGGGATTAATCAGGCAACTGCTTCGTAGGGTAACCATACCAAAATTTCGTGTTTTACTATATATTTGCGCACTGCATGCGAACGTGGTGACGTAGAGGGGTATACTCTCTTGCAAATATGAAATTATATACGCACACTCATGCATGGATATACACACACATACAGACACAGAGTGACACCCTAAAGTACGGAATCGCGTAATCGAGTCAGATAATAGCCTACATATTATTTATCTCTAACCACCCCTGCCGCAATATAAGTAGCTATATAGTCGCCGTGCAACGCCGACGGGCTACCCTTAGTAACTATATATATGAACAATTACCATTGTATATTTTTCCTCTTGTTGATTTTTGGCGGTTGCCAATATTATTTACAAGCCGATGAATTTCGACGGCTGCCAATATTATTCACAAGCCGTTGGCTTGTTGCAGTATCCTCTGTTGTAGAAGCTTCAGTGGCTACTAGGATTGTTTACTAGCCCATTGTTTAATAAGTGCGCTGGATAAGGTATCTTGGTAAGGTACCTCGATATGGTATCTTGTTCTAGTATCCTGCTAAGGTAACTAATTAAAACAGCTTGGTAATATATCTCGGTAAGGTTTCTGAGTAAGACAACCTGATAAGGAATATTGTTAAAGAAGCTTGGTAAGATATCTCAGTAAGGTATCTGGGCAAGGTATACCTGTTGGGTACTGGTTTGAGTTTTATTTCGGTCTGACGTGGAATTGTCCAGTTAACCGAGACTAAAGTCCTGATGATAAGCAGTTCTTTGGATCTTTCAGAGTAATTGAAATCAGGATTCTAACTGTGCCTATGACAGTTCGAATATGATATAGGTCAAGAGGGTTTGCTTGCTTTTCTTAAAGTACTCGAATCGACCGTCCCTACGACAGCGTGGATCTTGTAATTCTTTTGACACTCTTGACCACTTGGATCGTGGTGCATTTCGTGTTTACTGAAATACAAAATCAATATGGTTTGACTAACATTCATTGTGTTCAACTGTAGACGCTGAGGGTCTACAGCTGTAATAGGTGGTCAAGGCCAGGCGGTACGTTCATATATGCCAACAGTTTGGGGCGTGTGCTATTGTACGCCGGGAATCTTGCGTGGCATATGATAATGGATCAGTACTGTCCTTATAACAGTCTGGCTGGAGTTTGGACTGTTGTGTGCTATTAAAGTGCCTGGGACTGCTATTGTTAACACCTCACACAGGGATGTTAACTATTGAAGATCCACGATGAATTCCTACTATCAGATAGTTTCTCGATTATATAATTAATTCAGAACAATATTCCCTCGATGCTACCTGAAATACAAAAAAGGGAAGACACAAAGTATCAGTCAAAGATACGTAATAAAAGGCAGAATACTTATCTAAACAAATTATGTTAATGCACAGGATCTACATCACTTCTTCTTTAAATTGTCCATAATTATTTGCTGGGCAAAATACTACTGCTCATCCTCTACCATTTATCTAGGAAATATATAAAAATAAATTATAAATAACCACAAACTTATCTATGTATACTTACTTCCATATATTTACAACTTTCTAATGATAGAAGATGACATTACGTCAAGTAATATGCTCTCGCCTCAGTCAGACCAAATTCAAACTGTCGCTAGGGCGACACCAAGAAGCGAGCCAAGCATAACTGGTTACAGCGGTTATATAAAGCCGACGAAATTCATTAGATGGCACCATTCTTTTAACATAGTTGGTCTGTATAAGAGCTGATCTGAGTTCTAAGAAGTATGTGTCCTACCTTTTACAGAAGATAATTCTCATCAGAGATAATCTGAATATCCTAGTATTTTCAAGCAGCATTTTGCTACCCTTCTGCTCTCACTCAGCAGCAAAGAGTATTTTGCCACCCTTATGTTCTGACGCAGTAGTAAGAAGCATTCTGCTACCCTTCTGCTCTCACTCAGCAGCAAAGAGCATTTAGCTACTCCTCTGCTCTCACGCATTAGCAAGTACCATTTTGCTACCCTTCTGCTTTTATGCACTAGCAAGGAGCATTTTGGTACTCTTCTGCTTGCCCGAAATAGCAAATAGTATTTTGCCTTTCCCTTCTGCTCTGACGCAGTAGTAAGAAGCAGCTTGCTACACTTCTGCTTTCACGCAGTAGCAGTGTCACTTACACCATTGAAAGTTATGCTATTGACAGATATTTAATTCTGTTCTTCTACTTATTTTTTTTAGAGCGAATAAACCAAAATCGGCAGGCTAACGAGTAAGAGTAAACGGCGTAAAATTTTATAAATTGTCATTAGGAGTCTTATGTTGTATTACAATTAAATTTTTGTGATATTAGGTTAAGCAAATTGAACTATACATTTGAATTGAAATAAATTTTATATTTGAATTATTAAGAAGACTGAGTTGTCTTTTACACCGGCTCTCCTCCCTCACGATCAAGATTGGTTTCACACCTAGTATGTCCTCTTTATTGTGCGCTCTAAACAGGTCCTTCTGATGGTAGACCTGAAACAAAAGAGTTATCTACTAGATATAAAAAGTGGGTTAATTACATGATGTCCCTTTTAGTTTAAAGAATACTTTTATTATTTCTGTGGTATTTATTTTTCTTTTGAACCTTTCTTCATAGAGTAGTGAAGAGAGGGGACATTTCAACAACTTTTAGTATTTTGCCTTACGGTTATTCAGATTGGCACTTTTCTCGTCCTCAACATTTTTAATAGATAAGTTGGACGCTTGGTTTTAGTTTGTAATGAGTGTGAAAAATAAAGCTGTGAATAGATTTGTTTTGTAATAACAGTTATCGCCGTACCTTCATCTGTTCAAACCTGCCCCATGCAGGGGTACATTTTAACACTATGTGAGGTAGATTTGAACTAAGATAATAACGGCTACAGAAATAAAAAAATTAACGAAAATTAATAAAATAGTTCATTTTATTATGAAAACATAAACGAAAATCATAAAAAAACTTACTTCATTCGTAAAAAAAACATTATTTAATTTTTGTAGATATCTTTTTAGTTCATATTTTAGATAGAACTTTCAGCTTCTTTGTTGCTCTTTCTCTTGTCTCTTCTTCATTCCTATTTTTTTCCGGGTATTGGGGTTTTGGTTCGAACTCTCAGTTTCTTTGTAACCCTTTCTCTGGTCTCTTCTTCGATCCTAATTTTTGCGGGTGTTACGGTTTTAGTTCAAACTTTCAGCTTCTTTGTTGCCCTTTCCCTGGTCTCTGCTTCAATCCTATTTTTTTCTGGGGTTGCAGTGAGAATTTTGGACTGTCCCCTCTTCCTTATACCTTTATTTGTGCTTTACCTTCGCGTTGTCTGTGGAAATGGACTGACAATTTCCGTAGACATAACCTCTTTACTGGTACTTGGAATATTTCTATTTGATACTATGTCAGTTTGCTCAATTTCAACAGAAGCAGGTGTAACATCGTTAATATTATTAGTGTTTGTGGGTGCAGAATTAGAGCCTTCATTAGAAGATAAATTCGTGACAGTCGAAGATAGAAAATCAGCATCACTAAATGCGGTGGTACTGAAAGGCCAAATTCCTGTTTTTTTAAAGCCTCCTAGTATACTTATTCTATTGAATGCCTGTTCAAATGCATTCTTTGCAATTCCTGCTGAATAGTGAATCGTAATAGTTTTTCCCGGATGATTAAGGAGCCATTCATTTTGTTTAACTGCTGACTTAGTTTTAAATGGCCCCATTACTGACACATCCAAAGGCTGAAGTCTATGCGTGCAGTGTGGCGGAATTGTACAGAGTACAATACCATTTTCCCTCACGTACAAAACAGCCTCTAATTTAGAGTGGCTTTCATGGTTATCCATCAATACTAATATTGGATCATCTCGGCTGCATCGAGTAAAGTTCTTAATATGTAGCAGTGTTTTAAGAAAGAGTGGAGCTGTCATCCATCCATTTGAGGGACTATTTGTTAAACCAAGAGATCCTTCAGGAGCACCTATCATCAAGGAATCAACCATCTTTGCCCGAGGAAATATAAATACAGGTGGAAGAGCATTCCATGCCGCATTGATAATCGCGCACATAGTCACAAGCTGACCTCTCTCCGCAGATACATTTTGACCCACTTGCTTAATACCAACTCGAGTTACTATTCTTGGTGCTTGAACAACAGTAGTAATGCCCGTTTCATCCAAGCACCCGTGAACTTAAATTTCTGAAGAACTTCCATTAAATTCTGCTGGAACTCAGTGACATTTTTTTTTTTTTTGTTAAAATTAGTAGCCCGAGCCAAACTGGTATTTTCCGGCCTACGTAGGGACAAATTCCTGTGCCGGTTCATGAATCCCTTCATCCACTCTATACCAGCGATTTCGGATTCTTCCCATTTTTGTGGGCATTGGCTTAATTTTTTTTGCATAACTATATGCCAATTTTCTAATAGCTATGTAGCTAAGCCCGTAATTGAGTTGTGAGCATTTAACTATGTACTTCTCCAACTCTTTTTCTTGCTCCGAAGTAAATACTTGATGAGTAGTATATTTAGATGAATATTTTGGTTTATGACTTACGGCTTTTCCCCTTAATCTGTAGTATAATATAGTATGCTTGACATTGTATAAATTGGCTGCCTGACGGAGTGACATTCCTTCTTCCACTGCCTTTTTAGCTCCATCCATATCGTCTTCTACAACGTCATTGAGACGCTTCTTTTTGTAAGTACGCACCATATTCTCAGCCTATAAAAAACACATCGCACGATAAAAGGCATGTTAAATTTAAATAAAAACGGGGGGGGGGGGCACATTTGAACATGTTCATATGTGCCCCCTTTTTAGTGTTCAAAGGTACCCCCCACCTTAAATAACAATCAAACACGATTTTCTCTTAATACATATATACTCAATAACTTTGCGATATTTATAATGGAAAATGATAACAAAAATACTTACAAAGCAAGTTTACCCGAAGACACCTATCCACGTTCAAAGTCCACAACACTTTATCAAAAAAAAAAAAAAAACATTTTTTCTTTGCACTGCTTAGTAGCATACACAACTCGTTTCCATGAAAGCTGAGCTCAGACTGATCTTGAAGTACATAAGAGTGAGGTAGCAGTGTTGCCAACTTTTATGCCTGAGGTGATTCATTTTTGTAGTGCTCACATCTCTCAGGAAATTCTCTGTTCAAATGTACCCCATGTTCAAATGTCCCCCCTTCTCCCATATTCACGAAAACTGTCATTCAATCCTGTTTTTCCAAAACATTATAAAAAAACAACGCCTACCTAGCTACGATTTCTATGTTCGACAAACTATTTCTAGCAGTGAATTTTGCATTGAATGTTACTCGGTTTACTCGGTGGTTGGTCAAGAGTCTAGAAACGATCGAAGCTTTCCTTTACTTTCAATTTTTCCCGTTTATTTTGAACTGTACTAAACACTATAGATTATATTTACTTGCTTATATAATGGCAATAATTCGTAATTTCAATAGCTGTGAATCTTAGCTGTAGTAATAGTATAGCATCTAGTTTGTTTATATTAAAATTTTTTCTTACTTTGAAATTTTCTTCCGCAACTTTTATGCATATCATTAGGAAAAAACATTTTTTTTTCTTTATTTTTTTCATTAGATATACAGATCCCGGTAGCTTCTAATTGCGACTTCTGGCTGTAAGCTATCGCTGTAAATGTCTAAATAAATAAATAAATTACCATGAAGTTATAGCTCATACAACGTAACAAAGATTTTATGCCATTATATTGTTCTAGTTGAAATCTTCATTCAGTAAAATTTACCGCTGACGCGGTTTAATGCAAAAAACATGTCAAAGAATTAAATTAATTAATTACTCAGCAAAATTAGTATTTAATAAAACAGAAAATATGAATTTTCATCACGCGCATACCTACTAAAAATTTCATCAAAAATTAATCAAAGCTCTTTAGTTAACAAAATTATTGTGGTATAACAGAAATTATTTCTTGATTTATTTCATAATCTGATTGGGGGTAATTATCATATTATTAATAATATCCTAAGGTATGTATTAAATTACAAAAACTGTTTGAAATATTTCGTTCAATATTCAAATTAGGATGAATCCCATTTAAACTCAAAGTTTACTTCCCAAATGAATTCAAAATGAAGATAGCTCTCTGCTATAAAACAATGAGCTGATGATTGAGGAGAACGAATGAACATCCATTAGACTACTGTCGTAGAAGCAGAGAAAATCGATAAAGGACAGAATGAATATATTTGCTTTTAAGATATCCTGAAAAAGCACTTCATACAGTAGATACAGTACATTACATACATACATACATATTACTTGTAAATACAACGAAAAAATATCTCTCGCAATCCGAAGGATGTAATAATTTTAAGGAAAACAATGTCATATGAAAGATCCAAAAATTATTCCGCTCAGGTTCTTAATTCCATTACGGTCTGCCTCGAATGGCAATTTCACATCGCGAATCAGGGCTGAATTACTACGCCCTTATAGTTGGTGCAGCCAAAAAATCTCTATTCAAGTATCTATCTTTCGTTAAATCTACCCCTGTTCAGACATTTTCCATCTTGAAGTGCAAAAGAAAAAAGCTGTGCGGTAGAAATCTTCTCTCATCTTTATGCATGGAACACAAACGAAATTCTAATTTTCCACTGCAGTGGATTCGAATGGACCCAAGCCGTCATATCGTTCCGAAAGATGAAAGAAACGTGTCCATGTAGCCCAGATATTTCCGGGTGCCCAACACTAGATATTCTACGTGAGTGTGAACATGATGTTCTAAACGGATGACCCATTCTGCTATATACCACCGGTCGGTAGGTCGGTGCCTGATTATTCCTATAAATTATAGTAGCACGTCTGCAAAAATAACAGTCTCTCTGCAGATAATATGTTTGTGCCCGCTAATATTTTTTGACTTTATACAAATAAATGGACGGACACTTTCTGGTCCGGAACTGACATAACTATAAATCTCCGCGGAACCTTAGCCAATTGTTCGCTACTTGTGTTAGCCACTGAAGTGAACTTTAATATCACGGAACAATAAATTCTCACCGCGCGTTTAAAAATGGCTAACAGAACAGAATGCGCTCTTTCTCTTAAAATACTCGGTTGGCGGTTGGCGTTAAACTTTCCTCGGATGCGATATGTCGTAATACTTGGCCCCATTATTTTTCTACTTTTATTTTCTCTCTGAGTTTCCTATTCATCGGGAACAATGGAGCTTTTCCTGTTCTTCCATTGAAATGGAGTGGTTGGTGTACGGTATACCGATCGTCAGTAGTGCTAGGTGAAATGGCATTCGAAAATATCTATCAGTAGCACCTGGTCAAGAGGTTATTAAAATAGATGTCGGTGAGAAGGTTTCTAACAATATTTATGTGCCCCCCAATACGATAGTCTCTTGCATACTGATAAAGTCTTATAACAGTAACAGTAGTGTGGTAATTGAGTACACCTGTTATAAAAGAAAGTTTTATTTTCTTTGAAAAAGTGTACGAATTTCAGTAGGTAGAAGAAAAAAAAACAAGACCTTGGTTAGCTTGGGCTATAATTACATACACGACAGATACTTTGTAAGTGGACATGAATTTTGGAATGAATTTTATAGTGGAGAACAAGCCAAGGAACAAGGAATGGGAACAGTTTGTAAGATATTCAACGTTGAATGAATTTTCAACTACCTGAAATCTGAAATATTTCGGAAAAGTTCATGGGTTATATAGAGAAAGTAGGTAATCCTTGTTTTTCTTTTTTGTAAACGCTGTAATAGGAGGGATCTACAATTTCATCCAAATGACTTTATACACTGTGGTGCGTAACTATAGAGATGTACTTATTTTTTAACGTATACACCGCTCTCGACAAAGAGAATTATGAGTTCAATTACCTGATGTGAAAGAAGCATTAACTTTCACCAAAATTATAAAACAATTTATTTTTGCTTGAGTACCTTAATTTTTTCGTGTTTACTACCGATGCATAATTTTAAGCGCAGTGCAAACGTACAAAAAATTAATTTCATTGAAATTTTATTAATGAGCAGGACTTCCTTTAGAATAAGCTTTAAAAGCTGCTCTGGCATCCGCTGAATTAAGGTTCTTAGCAATAAACTCCCTGGTTTCAATCACAGTAATTTTCAATTCCACAACATTTTTCTCCTGCTTGTTTTTCGTATAAATTCAACGTGCAATAATGCCCCAAATATACTTTTATAGGGTTTTAATCTGGGAAGCTGGTCATTCCAAAGCATTAGTTAATATTTTGTTCTAGATGTGGCTACTGACACAAAATATTAACCAAGGATTTGGAATGGCCATAGCCTGCTGTGTCTCACGATTACTATGTACCGAAGCGTTATGGTGTTAGATTATTATCAATCGGCATATCATTTAGAAGTTTATTGAAAAGTGTCGAAATTGTTTTCTTTATTTCATAGTTTTCTATGTAGTTTTCTAAAATGTTTTATATTGATACTTATGGAAAAGTGCCAAACATTGACTTTATAAATGTCATAGAGAATAAACTACTATCCATACAGGAAAATAGTATTATTATGATATTTTGTAATGTAGCTGTAAGCGAGCACCGCAACTACATTACGGCATTTTGGGTGGTGTTAGTGTAGCGGTATGTTAAAAAATAAGATATGTGGGCTTATGTTTACTGTTGTTTTTTATTGAACAAATTCCTTATGATACGTTCTTTTTAATCCGTTCTAGTTTTTATCTATTCAAGTAATTAATTTAGCTTAACTAATTATCTGTATGCATGTATGCTTGAGGTGTCGTAGCGTGACACGTGCTCAATATTATACTTCAGATTTTTCACAAATTTCACTGTTATTTCCAGTTTTTATTTATTGTTCTGAACTTACTAACTAATTCACTGATTTAACTCTTAATATTAATTAAACTAATTTGTTTTTCCACATGAAGCGTGGAAAATGCACAGCTAGCATGAATTCAGCCTCTTTGTGGAAAACCCTAAATCTAACAATTTCCGTCACCAATATAAATTATTTTCAGAATAAGAATGCTTATCTGAAAATCCAATCACCACACAACAATTGTTCACAACTTTTCCTTGATGCCTTCAATCCTAGAGCATGAAAATAATGTACCTTATTGTACGTTTATTTATGCTGCCAAGGATTCTTTCTGAAGTTCACTTTTCTTTTACTTTTATTTTTTTTTAAACTACAACTCACTGTGATGTTATGCCAAATTAGCATGTAAGATCACTATCACTGACTGAGAGAGATTTAAGGGAGCACTGCCCTTTTGTAGTGTCGGAGCCACCATTTTATAATAGATTCCACACAAAAATATGGAATTTCCACATATTTTTCATATTTGCTCACTTTGCGCAACTATGTATGTCAAAACATGCTAAAATATGTCGTCGAATTTATTCTTCATTATCCACGAATTTTCCTTGTCGATTTATTTAATTATTTCAATTTTTTACAAAAATACCAATATGGCGACTCCCTATGAAATTATGTCAATTTCCAATATGAAACGTAAATTCTCTCTCTAATTTCGTCTGTCTCGTTCCGACATCGTTCTCTTTCCCACTCATTATGGGAATTAATTTCACCCATTTTCTTTAATATTTTCTTACTTGGTTAAATTCGCACTTTCTAACCTTGCTCAACAGGTTGCGCGCATTTCATTTCACCAAATTGACTTCTTCGCGAGTCAATTTGACAGTCGTGATCGCGATGTTTTTAATTGAAAGTGTCGTGTATGTGTTGTGTATTTTCTTCGCCACTTAGGGATTAATTCACAAGGTAAGTGAATAAATATCATCTAAAAATGTTTAATAATAGTTTGACTGTGCATAATTTGCAAGAAATCTGCAAATTATGCGAATTTGGCACATTCTTAAAGTATTTTCACGACATGTCAACAATGGCGAAAATTGTTGATTTTCGTGAAATATTGTGTATATTTCTTTTGCGAATTTATGTTTGTTGCATATCAGAACATATTTGCATGTTTTGCAATAGTTCACTGTGCAGGGAACATGAATTTCGCTAAGAAATTTGCATAAATTCATTTACGCAGTATTGTTGTTGTACGTCCAAGAAATTTGTTTCTTGGCAGTCTGCATGTATGTACTTAAATTTTTTATTGTACTGCATAATAGTTAATCCAATTGGTTCTATTAAACTAATATATAACTTTTTTTCTCATTTCAGATACTTCTTGAAGATACAGGAGGCAAGTGATGACTGGACACAGGATCTTGGAATTCTAGGGAAGTATTAAATACTTTATATATTGTATTTTAATTATTTTCTTTTTATTTTTCAGCTGTGTTCAAACAAATAGTCTTCTAGTAATTTATAGCCTGGTTCCTTACCTTCCCAAAGGCTACACTCCTATATACCTTACTTTTGATTACAAAGTAACCTTACCATTTTACGCTCAATACTTCTCAGCTGAGTGATAATTGCATATGTGTATTTGCAGCCGGAGTCCGAAACTGTAGGCAGCTACATTCGATATCACCAGCCCACGGCATCCCATGATGGCACAGCGACATTACAATGATTACTTAGCTTAGAATTTTCGTTTGAGAAATCGTAGTCATTTGGTTAAGATAAATTTTTTTAATAATTTTGTTAGGAAAGGTATGAAGATTTTATTACGGTTCGGAAGATAAGAAAGCAAGCTTAAAATTATCAAAACCCCATTTTTCTGTATGATTAGTAGTTTAGGGCGGAGGAGCTATTCAAATCAATAATTAGAACACTGCAAATATTTGCTCGCATACATACACCTTTGCTTGAAAATTTAAATTGGTGTTTTCCGACAACTTATACATAATTACATACATATAAATACGTTGCCATATAATCAAAAAAAGAAAGAAAAAAAATTCCTTTCGAGCGCTTTATAAGTACTCGATGTGACCTAAATATGCTCCTAATATTTTCCGACAATGAAGGATATTGCTGAAATTTACTTTCCTAATCGCTCTTAATTATGGCGTAAGTACTTGTATGAAGGTCAACAGGCTTGGCTTTTACTTGCGTATAAGAATCTCATGGGTACTTAAGTAGGTACTCTTTACTTCAGATTCAAACCTTTCACCATAGCTTTTGCTATTACAACTTATTAGCCATCAGATTCTGCGGAGCTCTGGAAGTGCTCTGGTCTTAGAGGGCTGCTTGCAGGAATCTAAAATCCTTATGCTATTGATTTTATCTTATATTTTTTCAATTCAGATGCTCATTTAACAACTACTTCTTTATCAGTTTTAAATTTAAGCTACTAATAATTATTAGGATTTAGAATAAAACGATGTTTGAATTTATTTCTATATTAATATGTGAATGGATTATCTGATTTGATTTCTCTAAGGAATTTGCAATCCCATCTCATTATTGGAATTACGGAAAAGTACAAAGTATAGGCATGGGATAATACCCGATGATTAAAATATTTACTCGTATAATCAAAATGTGAATGACTTCTCCCAAGATAAAATTAACTTTTTCTTGCTTCTTCGAATGACTTGAATACATCAGGAAACGATATGGTGTTCCATGTTGACCCTCACAATTGAAATAGTTACGAGTAAAAATTAAAAAAACTGAAATTTATTGCACGGCGTTATGCTAAATGAAAATCCGCCATTATGTTTACAAAATGTGGTCGCTAGATTGTTAAAGGTCTTTCCGCATAAGAGCCGTTCAGCGGACTGTAAGAATGTCATACTGATTTTCATTAATTTTTATATTTCAAAGTATTTTCAGCTCATTAAAAGCAGTACAACTTTAATATAACAAATAGCTCATTTGGTTGACTACTGCTGCGCTTCACAAATCTTAACAGTATTTTTTTTAATGCAAATTTTGCTATAATATGTAAAAAACTGAATTCGACGCAATCTTAGTACCAAGAGGTAGTGCAAAATGAAAATTGTTATACAGCAACCTTACAAACGAGTTGCCTTATTATGACCATTTTCAAATTTACGTTTATTATTTTTTATAAGATGAACAAAATCCAAAATATCGGTGCTTAACCCGTAAGTAGGGGCATTGGGTCAGAAGAATTTTAACCGCGTGAAGATGCAGAACACATTCTCTTTCGAACTTTTTTCTTCCAGGAACATCTCATCTTATGGCTTCACCGTGCAGGTTTAAGCTAAGTTTTAATAAATATTCCAGCTTCCAGTCAAGACCTAAATGACATCACTGGATTGAGCCAAGCTTAACTTAAGCCCGTCATCTCGAAGGCTTAAGTCTTAAATGTGGCTGTGAAACACATATGTCACCCTACCATTTGACGTTTTTAGGGAGAAAGCAAACAGTTTGAGACAAAAATGAATTATTCATTTAATGCGAATAATATAATACCGCAATGTGTGGCTCGTGAAAAAATTATAAGGCACTCCCAATGGGGATGACGTTGATTTTTATTTTCGGTTCCGACAGTCGAAACATTTGGTTATGATAGTTTACGTTATCGAAATATTCTGCAACAATGATTTTGAACTTGATATCCTCCCAGATAAAAACCACATCAAACTGATAAATAAACAGTTCGTCTTCTTTTCGCTTAGTTGTTAATCCACAATGGCAATTTTCCTTTAAAAATTCACAATTGCCGCAGTGCTGACAACTCAAAAATTTTTATATGTGGCTTAACTAAGCCTCAGCTTACACAGTACTATGAAACGGAGTAGGCTTAAGCTCGGAGCTTAAGCCATACCCATGGCTTAGCTGAGTTCTGGTTTTAATCTGGACTATGAAACAGCGCATTTGAACACAATTTCTAGTTTAGTCGTTCTCGAGCCGTTGAAACGTGCCGACGCGTTTGTACTGTAGTAAAGTGTGACCGCATGTGCTCACTTACGAAATTTTCTTATTCGGTGAGAATTTTCGACATAGCAAAAATAAATAAAACGTGTATTGACATTCTAATTTGATTGAATAGTGTAACTTTTCTTCTCTTCTAGCGGATGAACCATGACAACTATACCGAGATTGATTCAGTAGAGTTAGCAAGTGTGGAAGAGGGTAAGAGGGTAAGAGGGTGAGTTGAAATTAATCAAGATCACGAAGGAGAAGCAATCTAATATTACTTCAAAAGTTGACATAAAAACCACACTTAATATTGAAGTGGCAAAACTTTATCATTCGATCTTTCAGGATCCGATCGCACAAATTTGTTCTGCATATCACTTTATTTTGATGAAAGCATTTTTAACTTACATGTCTCTAAAGTAAACATATCATAAAACAAAGAAAATGGCTAAAATTGGATTGGACAAATTCTTATGATACCCTAATTGAATGACGGTATGTAATTTGGTATGGTCCAGAGGCATGGCATTGCTTTCCTTAGAATTTCCGATTTAATTAAAACAAATGAAAAATTTCGACTAAAAAATTTCTTCAAAATAAAAAATATTTTCCCTAACGACTTTTTATTCATACTTCCCTGTGAACTATCAGAGAGGATAAATAATAAAATCAGTCTCCCTCTGAAAAAACAATCAAAAACAGCTCAATCGAACAACATGCAACAAAACGTACAGAATCGGAACACGTATGGACTCTGTCTATGATATCGCAAGTGACACTACTGCCTGGATAAGGTGTTTTTTTTTTGCTAGCATCAGCAATCGAACAATATCCAACAAAATGTATGCCATTCGAACTCATCAGGAATCTACCTATGGGGTTATTCCATAGTAAATCGAACAAAACTCACAGAATGTGTGACATGACCGTCAGAACTTTTTTCGAAATTGTACATACTTAGACGTTTTGTGAAAACAAAAATTACAAATTTTCCCCATGCAATGAGTATTTTGCGAGCTTGGCATTTTCAAAATTTCGCAAATATGCTGTTCTGATCTTCTTTAAAAATCTCATACATATTTTTGTAATCTTGCTAGGACAGTAAAATATGGCTCATTTGAAAGATAGGATTTCAAGCGATCTACCTTAAAAATATATCTGAAAGAGGGCATGATAAATAAGGATTTTGTAGTTTATCCTTTAATATATCCTGGAAGATGTACTTTTTATATTTTTATTTTGTGAAGATGAATAGAAAAATATATATGAATTTTTAATGAAGTCATTTTAAAAAAACATTCTTGCGAAATTTTAAAAATGCCATAACTCGCTAAATCCGCATTGTACAGGGAAAATCTTTAATTTTTATTTTTGTATTCATAAACCCTCCAAGTAAGTCAACTTTCAAAATTTGTGTCACACATGTTGCCTATTGTTTGGTAGCATTTGTTTGAGTGAGTACCATTGGACTAGAAGACTAGTGTGTCAGCATGAACTGGCAGCTCACTCCGTGAATATCTTTGCAAGTGCAGGGCGGTACTCTAGCACTTCGGCTATTGCCGTGATACCGTGCCCTCAACAAAACAAAACCCCACACCCAGTACCGAAGGGACTTTTATACCATGTAGGTACCTTCACATTTTGTGAGGACTCAGATGTACAATGCTCAATGCCATTGCCCCATCCTCCCTACGATATTGCGGGCACTAGTTTGCAATGTCCTTTATAATGACTTCAGAGAGTGCTGAAGGATTCAACCTATTCAACCCTCATTGTTAGCAGGGCTCCAGAAGGGTGAGAGAAACAGAAGAAAATTTAAGGCTTCATTATTCCCAAAGACATTTAATAATCAGTATCAGAAACCTAACGTCCAGTACAGAAATAGGAACAGAATTAACACTAATAAGAATTCCATTGATAGTATTCTAAAAGCTAATGACAGCTCGTGCTTATATTAAATTTTACTGTATAAGTCAAATAAATCCTTAAGGAATAGGAAAAGAACTAACACTAATAATTTGTGAGGCGGGGACCAAACCAAGACCCAAGTTCATAATAATTAGAGCGCGATGACCGCCGAGAGGTTTTCTTCTCTCTGTCGTAGGGACATATACCTAGCCGACTTTTGTTATAACAGAAATATGTACATATATACAAACGATATTCAAATTTAGTCCTCTCTTAAAATTCAGGAAAAGCATAAATACGCGACGGTTAAATATGTTTCTTCAACTACATGTGCATACACAGGTAAGCGATATTCAAAGTAGTACTTACAATTTTTCTTTTCTTTGGCTTTGGTGTTCCTTCAAAGAGGCCTCTTAGATGTCTAGCTTGCTATTGTGGAGAAAAGAAAATTTTCGAAATTCTCCCGGGTCACTATTATGAGTAACTTGTTCTAAAAACGGTTATAGCCGGACTTCATGAAATTGGTGGACTGGTCAGTCCCCCCCCCCGCGCCTTTGCAATAGGTGGCTGAAATTTTTACGAAGGCATTGTCATTTTTGGTAGTACAAAATTTGAACTTTGCTTAACTATCCGGTTATATCGACACGCGCAATAACGACGACGTTGGTCTATTTAGGTTGAGTGCGGCACTATTAACAAAAATTTCCTCTGGATATTTACAGGAGTTTTAATCTCTTTATGAGTGATAGCGATTTTCCATAACCAATTCGATTTGCAGGAGTAATTGGATCAGCGTGGTTTCTACTTTGTCTATCCCTTGATTAAAATTTTAGGTTAGTTCCCGATTGAGCGCCAATGAGGTTAAATCATCCGCAAGGAGACAACTCCCCTGTTGTACTTTGACCAGGGTTTAATTGTGGTCAGGGCGTAGTCTAGAGATTTTGTCGCGCGATTCTGTTGTAGATTAATTCGGAATCGGAGGATACCTTTCACTTCCATAAAATCACTGGGGCCTGGAATGCACTAACCTGCTGCGTGGGGCTTCTCTTTTCAGTCTATTGTTAGGTTTTCAAATTTGTCTTTCGTGATGGGAATACCAGCCTTTCATAAAATTCATTATGCATGAATTTCCGAATGAAACAAAACTCGTTAAATTATATCAGTTAAAAAAGTCTGGAACGTATATACATACATATGTGTATACAGGGTGTCCCGTAAGTCGACGTCAAGCTGGAACCGGGTGATAGACCAAATCGTAACAGTTACCAAAAAAATATAAAAAAAAATTCTATGTCATGTATTTTTCAAATTATAGGCACTTCTTTTGTTTTCGAGAAAATGTACACCTTGTGATGGATTTTTAGCCTGTTGCTACAAATCTTTACTTTTTTCAATTTTATTTTTCTTATGTAATCACGAATAGTGCTTATGTAACCTTTTGCTTTAAGTTCTAAGCCAACTGCTCCAGCTTGGAAGAAAATGTCACATTTTGCCGAACCAAGAATAGAAATTTTTTTTTTTTTTTTTTTTTATATTTTTCTGGTAACTTTTATGATTTATTGTATCACCCGGTTCCGGTTTGACGTCGACTTACGGGACACCCTGTATACGCCAAATGCAATGCCTATATTATTATTATGAACTTTTTATTTATTTATTTGAAAAGTTACTACGATAATGAACAGACAAAGTCCAATAATACATTACCGTACAGATTAAACAAAAATATTAAATAAAAAAGTAAGAAGAAGAAAATATTAATAATAATATAAAAGAAAAAGAAAATAAGTACATAGTTCATGAAAAAGAAAAGAAAATATAAAATAAAAAGCGAAAAGTGAAGAAAATAAAGATAAACATAAAGCTAACTAAAAGTAACTAAGAAAGAAAAATGTATAATACTACATCTATGCGAAGATATGAAAACAATAACAAAAAGAGAGATAAAGTCAATATAAACGGGGCATTGGTAGAAGGGTGGAATACTTAGCTAGAAAGTTTGATCTCATTGAGTGTCTGTCTTTTAAATGTCGGGCGGTCGGTGTTAAAGATATCAATTCTTTGATGTTGGATCTACGATAGGGCAGTCTGAAGTAAGGTATATTTCTGGGTGTGCGAGTGGGAGCGTTAAACTCGATTCTAGACAGTATAATAGGAGTATAATAGGACAATCAAATCGACAGTTTACCGCCTTAAAAAGAAAGATATTATCCAGGTAGACTCTGTGTATGAACAAGGATAACAAATTAAAATGACTGAACCTTTCGGGATATTCAACCAAAATATTATTGAATTTAAATAGCAAGAGCCTGGAAAATTTCCTCTGAACTCGATTTGATCAGAATACGAAGAGTAAAACGGATTCGACACTTGATATGATTATTCGAGAATACTTCTAACTATAGAGCTAAAAATACTAATATAAGAATGAGAGCATTTAAAGGACCTGCATGTACGAAAAATAAACCCGATTAACCTAAACGCTTTGGAGGTAATGGCTGTAAGATGGGAGGCAAATGTAAACTTTGAATCAAATATAACCCCCAGGTCATTTATTTCATTCACACGAGAGATGGAAATATTATTAATTTTATAATCGAAATTGATGGAATCCTAGAGAAAGACATAACATTACAATTATTGATGTTAATTTGTAGAGAATTCTCGTTACACCAAGCTTCGAGCTTCTTGATGTCCCTTTGGAGGCAAAAACAGTCATTGATATTTGAAATTCTCCTAAATATCTTAGCATCGTCGGCATATAGTAGTCAGTCACTCTCAATAAACGTGGGTAGATCGTTAATGTAGATCAAGAAAATAAGAGGACCTAGGATTGAGCCTTGAGGAACACCCGACAGCTGTTTATAAGGGACAGATTGGAAACCATTAAGAACAACTTAGCTGCATCGATTAACCAGGAAGGAACAAATCCAAAAAATTGTATTTGTGTGGAATCATAGTTGTGCCATTTTGAAAAGAACAGGTTTAAGTTAATTTTTTTCAAATGCCTTCGAAAAATTGGTATAAATGGCATCAACTTGCGCGCATTCATCAAGAGCGTTAGCGATAGTTTCAGTAAAAAGGACAAGATTGGAAGTGTTTGAATGTCCAGGAAAGAATCCATGCTGCTGGTCACAGATATGCGCTTTGACTTGGTAGAATAGTTGGCAATAGGTAAGTCGTTCGAAGATGAGAGCAAGGCTGTTAGATTTCGATATAGGCCGATAGTTATTAATAAGTCGAGGGTCACCAGATTTATAATTCGGGGTAACAAAGCTATTCTTTAATATCTGAGGGAAAGTATTCGTGTGAACGGATAGGTTAAACAAATTACGTATTGGTTCAGAAAGCGTGCGAGAACATTTCTTGAAGATCAAATTCGGCACCCCATCAGGACCGGGGTTCTTATTACAATATAACATATTAAGTATATTTGAGACCGCTGCAGAAGATCCTGTGGATATGCTAAAACAACTATTATTCTGAAGAGCACTGAGTGAAGATAAGTCCAATGAATGATCCTGCCGCGAGTAGACAGACGCAAAGTATGTAGAGAATAGTTGACATATATGGCTGTGACTAGTTGGCTTAACGTTATCATACTCCATTTCTTTGGGATAGAGATTAGACTTTTTTAAGTTTTTAGTATAAGCCCAGAAGGCCTGTGGGTTTTCTTTTATAGAAGATTCGGTGGAATTAATATATTTAGCATAACATTCCTTTATGAGTTTTTTAGATTTACTCCTGAAATAAGAGAAGGTTGTATAAATTTCAGGGAGATGGGTGACGCTATATAAATTCCTGTATTTTTTTTTTTATTTTAAAACCCTGATCAACTCTTCACTAAACCAGGTGGGATATTTGGCACTTATATTCTTCTTAAAAGGGAACAAACCTACGGCTTCCTTCATTAATTATATCGTAAAATCTGTGGAATGATTGATAAATATCATCCGTAATTATAGATGAGAAGTCTGAGCCTTGGAAGCAATTGTTCATGCTTTCAAAATCACTCAGTTGAAATTTTCTAATTTTAACGAAATCATTATGGGTGGGGCGAGTCAACTTTTGATAGCGGACAAAAAGAAGTAGAGATTGAAATGATATCAAAGGACAAGTTCGACCACACTAAGTCCAACAATCAATTATTTGGGTTGAATTGATTAATAAATTGATTTAGGTTGCACATATCCATGTTATTTAAAAGAGACAGAGCAGGTGTGCTATAAACATTGGAGGGCTGCATACAACTATCAGTATAATTAAAATTCCAATCTAAATATGGCAGGTTAAAATTGCCAGGTATGAGAACTTAAGACATACAATCCATTATGCGACGAATACCCTGATTGTGTGTTTGTGTGTGTATGTGTATGTGTACGTGAATATTTGGGCGAATGTAGATCTCTACGTCGATGCGTTTTCAGGCAGGGGCCAAATATATAGTAAAAGACATAATTTTTGTATGTCAACCGTACGAAAGAGTTGCCCGATTGGTCCCATTTTCGAATTGCATTTGTAATTATTATGAAAACGACGTGTATAAAATATGAGCTCTTCAAGTCGACGAGTTCTTAGGCAGCTACCAAGTATATAGTGAAAAACGAAAATTTTGTATGGCAACACCAAGAACAGGTACCTCGATTTAGTCGATTTTTGAAATTTTATTTGCCATTGCTATGAAAATACCATGTACGAAATTTTTTGTATAGCAACCCTACGAAGGATTTGCCAGTTTGGTCCCATTTTCGAACTTAATTTACTTTTTTTTTAAAAAAGGTCCGTGTACAAAATTTCAGCTTTCTATGTCGGCGCGTGAGGCAGTTTTCAAATATATAGTGAAATCGTAAAGTTTTGTATGGCAGCACCAAAAAGAGGTTACCCGATTTGGCGCATTTTGAACTTGTATTTGCAATTTTCACGAAAATGTCGTGTAAAAATTTGATTTACAATTGTCATGTATCAAATTTTAGTTCTCCACTTCGACGCATTCTCAGACAGTGCCCAAATATATTGTGAAAAAGGAAATTTTTATATGGCAACCCTACGAAAGAGTTGGTCGATTTGTGCCATTTTTCAACACAAATTTACATTATTTTTAAAAACGCCCAATATCTGTAAAATTTTCTTACATTTTTTTTTCGTCTCTATGATTTTATACCGACCATTTTAATCTAGTCTAGGTCAATATTTTTGTCCCATTCGCTATTCCCAATTTTTTAATGTTAAAGCTCTCAAGATGTGATTTACGACAGATGAGCCTTAAGAAGAGTAAATTACTATGCACAATTGAAGGAAATCATATAAACGTATAGGCAGAAATTTTGCATGGCCACTCTTAATGCTACTAACGCTATATTTAGCACCATAATAAAAAAAATATAATAGCTTTCCTCAAAATAAGGAGATAGTTGATTCGTGCCTTTGGGGTAGTGATAACTATATGAACGATATTTAAATATCAGATGGTTAATATAATTAAGTAAATAAATAAATATGCAGATATTATAATATTATACTTGCAATTTGGAATTATATTAAAACTATGTGCCCCACTTTTAACAATTATTACAAATTCTTTCACCTATAATCGAATTTACAATCCGGCTTCAATTTGGATTTCAAAAGTTTTCAATTATTGTTTGCTTTCCAATTTATTTCTGTTACATGTTTTAATTAAAAGCAATCCGACCAAAAAACCTACAAAGGCAATATACATATTTCCATTCAAAATTGAAATGCAATTGTAATTAAAACACAAAAACAAGTTGAAGTATACCTACCTATTGTATGGAATCAGTTTTCAAGAGCTTGAATTTTATCTAACTATCAAGGTAAACCATCTGACAGTACCTAATGTCAAAAACTCTTTCCTGGATGATTTGTAGAAGTTTTTACTGATCTATAGCCGCATAAATGCATAGCATTCATATGTATGAGAGGAAAAAAACTAAATTGAAAAAGTAAAGAACTTTGCACAATGGAATGCGCAAAATTATTTGCATACTAATTGGATTGTCTAATCCTTAGACAACCAAGGAACGTGATGAACTTAGAAAGGGATCCTGGAAGAACTGCCTTAAAAATTTCAAATTTAAACGCCTTAAGTGATAGAATCAATTTAAAGTCGACACAGGACAATACTTACTCCCGCACGAGAAACTAGCACTTTATATCTGTTAAGAGTAATTGGAAGCCATTCTTCACGGTAATAAATGAGGTACCGGATACGATACTATTTCCTTGCCAGTTGCTTGCTACGAGTATTTTTGTATTTTTTGTGCAGCAAGTGTGAGAAAAAAAGGACGTAAAATAAAGATAAATCGTTGGGAATATTGTCAAGCAGATGTCAAATGTTCCACTCCTCGTCTCTATTATCACGCTCGATAAGCTAAATGCACTTTACGATATGGTGACGGCAGTTTATTCCGTGGCATCCTGTTTTATCCGTCTTCTGGTAGGAGTCCTTCTTGCAGAACGGAAATTCGACTGAGGCGACTGACAGCTAGAGAGACTGATGAATTTCAAATTTCTCGTCCTTTTCAACTTGAGTGTCTTTGTGTATAAAATAGAATTGAATCGATCGATAAAAGCATGTTCGTTTCCGTTTGTAAGACAAAAGTGTTCATTATGGGGAAATTTAGATACTTTGCATGATGCCCTTGCTCGGGAGCAGATAAACTCTTGTTACTCGGTTGAGTTCAGATGAGTTAATTGCAATTTCCCGGCCCATCGATTGCAGCACAATGCCTATCTATGTGTATGTATGCATTGGTCTTGTGACATATTCTGCATTAGATTGCTATCCACAACTGTGATGTAGTCATGCAAATTACACAATTGATCAGAACTAAATTTCCAGCGAATTCTAACGTCTTGACATCATGACCATTATGCATACAATTCAGCGAAAGAGCTATCAACGAACGAGTTCAGTCTCATCAAATTGCATTTGGTTAGCTCGAATTGTTATGCAAAATGAAATAGGAGGATGAACTGTAGAATTTCTAGAGGAATATAGTACGCATGAATCCATCCTAAATAATATTCAGGTATTCAGACTGCTAAGTAGGATGGAATCCTGTTTTTGATGTTTTTTGTAAAGAAATTTAAAATTGCGGAGCATGCATACAGAAAATTCACCGTATGCAAGTGCATTTCATGAAAATGCATAAAGCCAAAGTCGTATCCAAAGGAATTACTTGGTAATGAGTTTACTTTAGAAAGTTCATTAAGAGATTAATCACTTATTCGGCCTAGATTTTCGTGTATATAGGCGGTGAATATAATGAATGATAATTATATTTTGAATGCACAAATTTCAATATCAAGTGCTGGATGAAAAATATTAGTTTGAAATAATGTATAGGAAGGAATAGAGTAGATGCCTAATTCAGAACAACTCTTGTCTTCAGGTATTTTTTTGAAAGTTTAAGGACTTTATATAAGAGAGCTTTGCATTTCAGAGTTACATGTTGTTTCAATTATATTATGCCTTAAATGGTCTTTAGTCTTTTGACGTATAAATAATATTTTCTCATAAATTTTAAATTATCTATATTCCCACGGGTCGTGGGCGCAAATCCTACAACAACACGGTACTGCACCGTCATCCTTGCTAAGCTTTCTTTCCCATATTATCTACTACTCTGCACCTCAAACCCTTCCTTTCTATTCCAACAGCACCCTAATTATTGTACTTCCGGGAAGCGGAGAAACATTTACAAGTCTTTTATTGTGAGAAAGATTGACAGCCCGAAGAACATTAATAACAATAAACAAAATAATTTCCCAATAACAGTGCGCTAATTCTAATAATCGGCAGATGGCAGTAGGATAGCTAGAGCTGGTGCAAGATAATTTCCTAGAATGCTGAACAACAAAATTATACAAAGGAACTGAAGCAGAGCCTCGGATACTTACTGAAAACAAAATTAGGTGGAGAGGCTATTCGAAAGCTCAAGTTCAAAAATTAATATGATAACAAGGATGTTTTGTTATTATTTGGGTATGAGCTAATAGTACGGTGTGTTGTGACCATCGTCTAAAAAATAAGTGAAAATTCACTGGTTTTATAGTAGTTTACTAAAAGAAAGAGAAAAACAAATTTTTCATGTAGAATTAAAAAAAAAAATTACAACTTACATTTTTAACTATTCGTCAATTTACTTCAAAAGAATTAATTTTGTAAGTAAAACATTTTTGTATGCACTTAATATGTAAATGTTCCTGTTTTGCTAATAATAGAGATTCTCACATGTCAACTGAGTTGGCACTACCATGGTATAAAAGTTTTTAATACGTCAAAATTTACGGCTCAATTTGAGCTAATTTTATGCCATTTCCCCGAATTTAATACTCAATAATTTTTTAAAAAATCCATAGATAATCCAGCTTTATCAAAAGTCAGGACTGCATTACCGAAAATATTATCATATACATATATACCAATATGAAGAAAGGGTGTACAAAGCCCATGTAACGTCGCTTCTGTATACCGCGGAAGAAGGAATTTTATCTGCTTGATTTCCAAGAATTGGAAAACGTTTTTAATGAGCCCAAAAATAATTGGTTTTACTGCCAACCATTGTTAGTAATTTAAACTTTTTCGATTCACGGTAATGTGGGACCAACAAATTTAGCTCATAGTGACCACTGTGTAAAGCTATGAAAACTTAAGGAGTTGTAGAGAATAAATGTAACTACCTCCATATAAATTTAACATAAATTCTTTTGTAATTTAACAAAAGCCTTCATTAGGGTTGAAAAACTAATTTTCTTCACGTTTTACAATACGCAGCTTAGCTGTACAATGGGGCGTAGAGAAAAAAGGAATTTTGGTAACCCGAATTTAGCGGTATTGAATGTGAATGTATCTACTTCCATTTTCTCTAGTTTTTAAACTGGACACCAATTTAGTATCTGCCACAACTGTCTCAATTTCTCTGTTTAACCCAGCAACGTTCAATTACTGATTCATGGTTTGTTAGTTGATGTTTAGGTCTAAGCGAAATAAGGGGAATGGCCGTGTGAATAATTGATAAGACTGAGATAGAATGTGTAGTCAAACCTTATTTCTCGCAAAACTTGTAGCTCTTAAATCTATTTTCAAATTCAATGCTAGTGATAATATAGATAATAATAATAAAAAATAATAATATAACTAATAGTAAAAATCAGATCTAAAAAAAAATAAAAAAAAAATAATTCAAAAAAATATAAGAAACTCAAAAGTACTTCAAATAATAAACACTAATAAGATAATTCCAACCAAAAAATATTAACTCAAAAATTTGTAGCAGATCAATCTGTAACGATAAAATTCTATCAGTTTTCTGTTAATGTAAATTAAAACTGACGGTCAGTAAAAAGCTGACGTTTGGTAAAAGTTTTCAACTTCTGAAGAGATAGCAATTATTTAATGGTATTTACGGTTAGTAGAAAACTGACGGTCATTAAAAGGATCCGTCGTGGAGAAAAAACCTGATATGAAATTTTCAATTAAAATAGACTTTCTTAGCGTCAATTATTTCAAATATGGGTTCAGATTCAAAATCCTCTGATCCGTCTCGGAACACTGCTAGAAATACCATCAAGTTTAGCTCAAGCCC
Organism: Dioctria rufipes; assembly: GCA_963924295.1. Lineage (NCBI taxonomy): Eukaryota > Metazoa > Arthropoda > Insecta > Diptera > Asilidae > Dioctria > Dioctria rufipes. The sequence continues at coordinate 313,501,218 of OZ002740.1, read as the reverse complement.
ACGCTTTATATATACTCTGCAAATCTACAGAGTAAATGGGGGCTCAGAAAAAAGTTACATGGCGTTGTATGTATTGTTCTTTAGCTGTCCTGTTACATCTGAAAACGAGTGAGAGCTCTGAACATCTGCCTGTACTAACGTATATCATATGCCTGTGGTGGTGATGTAACTAGCTGTGTTATCATCATGAATATTTGGGTAAGTGCTTTTATTTTGTTTTTTGTGGCGTCACTAGGGTTGGTGTCACCCAGTGCGGTGACTCATGATGTCACCGCCTTCACTACACCCTATAGACCTCCTCCGAGTCCGACAGTGCGAAATAACGGAAACACTTAGTAACGTTTATAAACATAGATCCTATATTTACAAAGGCAATAGAAGAAAAAATTAATTCAAGGTCAGTTGGTAAAAGATTGTAAGAAGTTAAGAACTAAGAACTACATAGAAAATATGTTACTTTTTTAATTGTTATTTTAACATTCAATTTTATGTGAAATCTCGACAAAATCAAAACTTTCCTTTTCTGGCCTTTAGAGCTGCAAACTTTTTAATTACTTCAGCGAAATCAACTCCTTTCGCCAAATCACTTTCAATTGATAATATTGCAAGATCAGAAAGCCTTGACTGTTCCATGGCAGATCGCAAATAGTTCTTTATAAACTTTAGCTTTGAAAAACTCCTCTCACATGAAGCCACAGACACACAGATCGTAAAAAATAATTGTAGGTTCACTGACAGATAAGGGAGAGATTCTAGGAAGTCACATTCAGCTATGTATTTCAAAACGTCAAGTACTGACCAGTCTTTGACTTCTTCGAGATCAGTCTTTGCTGCCTTCAGGTGCCTTCTCAGCCTTAGTATTTCTAATAAAAGCTCTTCCTCTGATAACTCATCATAAAAAGTGACCAATTTTGGAATGGACACCAGTAACTTTTCTTCAGTGGCAGATATCAAACTCTTGGCTTGAATAGCCTCAAACACGGCTGCTACTTCCTTGATGGCTCTTGATCTGATCTGGAGTTCAGAATGGACACGATCAATACACTCAAGCATCGCTCGCTTATTTTCTTCTTGCTGAGTTAGTCCAGCATCTCTCGTCTTCTCACCTGTCATCCTCTTCTTGAACCTGGGTCTGCTCTCTACTAAAATTCCATATTGGTCTGATTTTAAAAGCGCCTGTTCAAGTGCCTGCTCCACAAGATGATTGCGCTGCTCTTATATAAAAAGTCTTAGTGCCTCTAGCTTTATCACCACCTTGTCAAGAGTTAAGCCCTTAGTCTGAAGGTACAGCTGTGTAAGATTAACTTCTTCAAATATTGTCTCAAGAGTTCCAAAAAAGTGACGCATGAAGCATTTTCAGCAAAAGAGTGTTGGCCGCACAAGTTAACCGAATGGTCGACATATCCATTAAAAATAGCTTTCCTGTTCTTTGTTTTCAAAATGGTTTGTACACCCCCATGGATTCCAGACATAATCTCAGCATTATCGTAACCTTAAGCGCGGCACTTCATACTGTCGAGTCCATCTTTTTTCAGATTTCTGACAATATCAGAACTGAGGTAAACAGCTTTTTTCCCCTTTAAAGGGAAAAATTCCAGAAACACTTCTCTTACTTCAACTTTGTGAATTTTCAGTTTGTGATGTGTCAGGTGTGCTATCGAACATAACCCCAAAATACCTGGCAGATTTTATATCCATGATTTGCTAGGTGCAAGATAAGATACTGATGCTTTGATTTTACATGTGCTTCGCTTTAATTTCATTAGGTGCTCTTTCAGCACTGGGTCATATTTAGAAAGCATCTCAACCATTTCAAGAAAATTTCCTTTATTCAATGAAGATACATCTTCATTATGACCCCTGAATGGTAGATTTTGCTGAGCGAGAAACAATGTGAAAAAATTTTTACGAAGCACCCTAATTTTGGTGTCGCCTTGTGATGTGTCACCCTGTGCGGTCCGCACGCCCGCACCACCCTAGTGACGCCACTGTCTGTATCTGAATATTTTTCTTCTCTTTTAGAATATTTGTAAATTCGAGAATTCCCGTGGAGCACTGGAGTCGAATTCAGGGTTTCTTAGGTGAATTTATTTTCATGCTAAATTTATTGTAATTTACGTTTGTTTACTTTTAGTAATCGAATTTATGTTTTATTTTTATGTTTTTATTGGAGAATATTTTGAGGACTCATTGTTCTATGTGGAATGTTTTATATACATTTTATGGTTTGTTTAGTTTTAGTTGTAATTTTATACTTTATAAGTTTTTAAAATGTTCCGCGGCGGAACAGTTGGTTTATTGGAAATTAGCCATAATACTTTAGAAAAATAATCCAGTAAATAATATTTTCTTTACGTTTCTGTGAATAAAGCTTTACTACTCTCTAGCAATGCTAAAAGGTTTAGAGTATTCAAATCCTTTCCAATATTATTTGTTGTTCACAGATTTTTATCCTATTGAAAAACACGGAAATATTAGAATATAGGTAACGTGTAGGCTCAAGCATGATGGAGTACTTTGTTTTCTAAGTTTTTATTTTTATATTTTCTTGGTCACGATTACTTTTTTACCTTCGAGGAAGTGGCATTAAATTAGCCCAAATTAAGCCCTAATATATTATGTAGGGCACGATATTATGACAATATTATTTAACCTATTATCAGTAGTGATGGTCTTAACTTTTGATAAACCTGGATTATCCATATAGTGATTTTTTTTTAAACTAGAGCATTAATTTCGGGGAAGTGACACTAAATAAACCCTAATTGAGTGCTAAATGTTGACGTATTAAATGGCGGTCTCAACTTAATTGACAAATTATCCTCAGTAAGTAAGTAAATGTGAGCACATCTTCTTAAACTTTATTAGCAAAACGAATACCTCGCTATTGAGGGAGATTGATTTTATTATTCTGCTTGAAGAAGTCAAAGTGGCGTAAAGTATCATTTAGTTTTCACATTTATTCCACCTAAAGGAAAATTGCTTAATTTTGTTTCGAAAGGCAGTGAACTCCAATTTTACATTTCCTTAGATGTTTATATCTTTACTACCTCCTAAAAATTTCGTACTGTACACTATACATCTTGGCATGTAATTTTATTTCAGTTTTAGAGTGCATTATTAACATGGCTTTTGTTCACGTTGTTTTGTATTAAAAACAAAAGAAATTATGTTGCTGGCATCGTAAAAAACATACAAAGTTTTTGTGAAGACTTTCAGTGGATAGTTCGATTTGATGAAACACAAATTACTATCGACGTTGTTGTGAAAGGGGGATATTGGAACAGTATCAATCTTTCCACATTGTTATGAAAATCAGTACAATTTCCCAATATCTGTGTTCAGATTTTTCGAGACGTAATATATCATTCAAGATACAATGTTGGGGTTCGCAAAATCTGAAAAAAAAACTTAGAAGGTATTCAACATATACCCGTTGATGCACCTTTGATGATTAATTGCTGAGGGCTTCTAATGTGTGCAGGTACTTCGTGTTGCCTCCATAGTCCTGTCGAAAAACTGAGATCTTTTTGAATTTGCGACGCTTTTTTATAATACTTTTTCTGTGTCGATGCTTGCTGTGATTTTGCCAGATTCCACATGCCAAGTGTAACTGTTTATTCCTGTCTACTATGTTGTTTTTCTTACTAATTTCCACATGCAAAGTGATTAGTAAGATGTGTAACTCAACTTTTACAAATTTCAAATTGGTTTGAGTTCTCGCATTAGCTTCTGAAACACAACTAAACTTATGAAAATTGTGAGACCGCCGTTAATACCTTTTCAATTCACAAGTTAAAGCTCTGAAATCTGACTCAAAACTGTCTCAATCAAACTCCATACTGAAAATGTCTCTCCCATGTCCACCGACGAGTCTTTTAATGAAAGGCTCCGTTGTTTCAGCCTTCTCATTATTGGTCAATTGAATAGTCATATAGGAATGTTCGTGCGATCCATTCACCGAAATCACCATGTCAGACCTGAGAAAGAACCAACCAGTCAGAATTGTTCCATTCTTTCCGAAAATCCAACATTGCTGATTCGTGAGAACGAGCCACAACAAAATTTCCCATGGTAAAAATGTGTCCGCTTGTTAATTTTCCTGGACGGCCGGTTGCAATATGATCAGTGTACTTGAGTAAGATGAGCAAGGGCATTTATCTCACAGTCAATTATGTTTACCAGTCGAAAAATGTTTAGCGCTTGACTATTTCACTCGACATGCGCATCCTTCTCACGGTGAATATTGTTGATCGGTCGAAAAAGGCTTAGCGTGTGGATATTTCAATCGAAGTCTAATGTATTTGTCACATTATTTCTTGTCGTGCTGATAGAATCTATTTGGAGCATTAATTTACTTTTTCCTCGAAAAAGCCCGTGTGCAGGATTTCTGCACTCTAAGTGGAAGCGTTCTGGAGTTATCGTGGTATGATCAGTTACACTCATTTTCCGCGTCTGTGTTGCCGTTTGCCATTACTTTCTCACCATATAATGCGTCCGCCATTTTTACCATTGATCATGAAATATAATTCCAACTGCCACATCAAAAATCAGCCTTTATGAAATTACCTAAGATGTCCGATTTTTTAAGCCCCTCCAGGCCATCTCTCAACACTCTACACCACTGGAAGCTAGGCAGATTTCCGAATAATTTCTCAATGATGTTATGAGAGAATGATTGATAAGATGGAAAAATGATGTAAATGTTTTGCTCACTAGCTGTCCGTCTATTCGGTGATGATACACAAAACCTTAGGTTTACACTATATTTAACTTTTATTATCCTTTACCTTATTAACGGTCGCCAATACGGTTTTCGTGCTGGCTGCTCTACTTGAGATTTACTAACGTTCAATACCGAGCGTTAGAATGAATGTCTATATAAATTTTTGCGAATCTAAGATCATAGCATTAGATATCTTGAAGGCCTTCGATAGAATCTGGCATCCTGCTCTTTTAGCTAAACTTTGGGCTTTAGGTCTAGACTCTCTTTTCTTAATATGGATTTTATAATCCATGCCGGTATACCGCAAGGTTCTGTGCTCTCTCCTACTCTCTTCCTCATTTTTATTAATGAATTGCTAGCTCTCACTTTCAACCTACTCATAGCTCTGCAGACGACAAAACCCTTTATTTCGAGTATCATTCGATTCTATAGCAGATTCCCGTGCGAATATTACACTTGACAAACGAAGCCACATGTTCATATCACTAAACCATGACTTTACACACAATACCAGCTTTTCGCAGAGCGAATCGGGTCTTGTTTAATGCTTCCAAAACGCCAACTGTGGAAAAACGTATTTTTTCGAATAAAAGGAAATATAAAGTTGAACAGCTCTGACGTGTTTAGATGTTATTGGCACGATATGTGTTCGGAAAATGTTACACAGTTTAGTTTGGAGTAGTGCTACGATTTGGGTTAGATTTTCTTACTCTGGAAAAACCCAGCTGTGCTTTATTTCAACAAAAATGAATTGCAGTATTTCATGGGAATGCTGCATGACATGTTAATGTTTTTCATGGAGACTTATATTAACGATTATGACATATTCCAACAAGACAATTCGTCGATTCATACCTCGATTGCGTCACGTGCTTGGTTATTATTATTCTGTTACTTAATTCGGCAACTAGTAGCCCTGACTTGAACCCAATGGAAGATCTTTGGAGTATCATTACCAAAAATATTTACGTGAACAGACGCCAATGTAAAGTAACGGACACTCTTCAACATTTATGTGTGACAATTTGTAACAAATAGTGACCATTGCAATCATCAACAATTGAAAAGTAAAAATCTTTTAATTCTTTTATTTTACATACAGGGTGTTTTAAATAGAGTTTTAATGTCACAGGGTGATAGCTGGGGAGGGATAAGTGTAATATTTTTTTATGAAGAAATGGCAAGAGAAATTCTGAATTTTTGATTGATTTAGTTGGGGTATAATTTGGAACATGGGGGAGGATGTGTAATAACAGATAAATTATAAACAAATAGTCGTTAAAAATATCTAGGGTTATTTATGAAATATAAAGAAAAGATTTCTTCCTACCACCCAGATGACGCATTTTAACTCTCTCATCCCACTCCACTAGAAACTTATGGGTGAACGTCATTAAAGTTAAAGTAAATTGTTTTTCATTGATTCGAATTTAATGAATGATATCGAATTAATCATAATGTCCAAGCAATAAAGCATTAAATGTCAGCACTTCATTAAACGGATGCGATTTCATTCTTTCAAGCTAAATCAATACACACATCACAGCTTTTATTGACAGTCGACTTTAATGGATTTTTTCCAATGAAATGAATAATGGACCTATCTTTTCACAGCTTTTAAAACAAAGGAAAAACGTTTTTTAAAATAAATAAATTCCACCCATATATTGAATCTGCTGATAAATTACAGCTTGGCTGCACGACCACGACGATGACGCGACGTAAATATTTAAACTCTTCAAAGTGAATATTTATTTCTGATTATCCATTGACTGTGGAGGGTTTAAATTTTTTATGGAAATTCCTTCTTAAACTCGTAAATATCTAATAAAACCCTTATATTCGATCCATCACATAAACGATGTCCTCTAGGGTGAATTGGAAGCTGAACGGGGCAAAACTGTCCTTGGCAATAAAATTCTTTTGAAATATTATTAGAGCTCAGAGTTGCCCTTTTTTGTTCGATAAAGATTTGAGTCGAACTATGGCGAGTGGATGGATAAAGTCATAAAATCTTGCATGTAACCATAGGGGAAAAGGATATAACTATAATAAAACAATATCCTTTACTACTTTCAATTTTGCGGATATGTCATTAACTGTTAGCTTCAAACTGATAAAAGCGAGTATATCAATAAAACTTTAAGCGCCTTTTGGAATTTATAATAGGCAATATAAATAAATGCTTTCATGGTACTAAGAAATGCAGATATGTTACGCAATTTAGGAGATGATATGTATAAAGTAAGTCCGTCCTGACTCCATTGATTAATATCTAGTCCAATATTAAATGTTAATGTTATATGGTACAATTGTTTTTGTTAAAAACCTACACACCTAAATAAATAAATAATTTAACAAATAAATAAGTAAATTTTAGACTACTGATCTCTTTAAAGGACCACAGATGAATGGTGTGCGAAGTTCTTAGTCAAGTTGTGATGTCAAGTTTCAGTTTTCTAAGTACATGTTGGTAATCTTTATTTATTAAATCTGTGTTTTGTCTTAAATTAGTTAGTTTCCTTTTTATACGTAATACTGTGTTAGAACTAGTCTCATTCGTGCGGAAGGAAGTCGGTAAAAAGGACAATTCAGTTTTTTTTAAACTTCAAATATAAAATTTTATTAAAATTCGACTAGCTTAACCTAATATCACAATTCAATTCAATAAAAATTCAAAATAAAATTATCCTACAAACTACTATAAAATTCAGTAAAAGTAAAAATAAAATAAAAACAAATTAAAAATTCATATTCACATTCGGGAATGCTGCGCCTTCTTTGGTCCTTTAATTCTGAAAAGGAAGAAGACGAAAAAATTAAGCAGCTATCAATAAAATAAACTTCGATTGGTATTAATTGACATTCGTTGGTGCGTGAGGGCACAAGGGCGGTAGAATGATTCGATAGAAAAAAAAATCAGACATTCAGATTATCTCTGATCAGAATTATCTTCTGTGATGATGCGTGAGGGCACCAAGGTAGTAAAATGATTTGTTAGAAAAATCAGAAACTCAGATTATCTCTGGTCAGAATCATCCTCTGTAATGGTACGTGAGGGCAGAAGGAAGTAAAAAGTTTCTATAGAAAAATCAGACACTCAGATTATCTCTGATCAGAGTTATCTTCTGTGATGGTGCGTGAGGGCATCAGATTGGTCAGAATCATTCTCTGTAATGGTACGTGAGGGCACAAGGAAGTAAAAAATTCTATAGAAAAATCAGACACTCAGATTGTCTCTGATCAGAATTATCTTATGTGATGATGCGTGAGGGCACCAGGGTAGTAAGATGATTTGTTAGAAAAAATCAGACACTCACATGATCTCTGATCAGAATTATCTTCTGTGATGATGCGTGAGGGCACCAAGGTAGTGAAATGATTTGTATAAAAAATCAGACACTCAGATTATCTCTGATCAGAATTATCTTCTGCGATGATGCGTGAGGGCACCAGGGTAGTAAAATGATTTGTTAGAAAAATCAGACACTCAGATTATCTCTGATCAGAATTATCTTCTGTAATGGAAGGATAGGAAGCTCAGGTTATCCCTGATCAGAATTATCTTTTGTATGATAAGATAGAAAATTCAGGTTATCCCTGACCTCAACTGCCTTCTGTGGAAAAGGTAGGAAGCACGATTCTTTATAACTCAGATTACCTCTGATACAGATCAACTCTGCCAAAAGAATGGTGCGATCTACTGAATTTCGTTGACTTTATATAGCCGCTGTAACCAGTTATGTCTGTTTCGCCTCGTGGTGCTGCCTTAGCGATGTTTGCTTGATTTTTATTTGAGGCGAAAACAGCTGGCTGATGTACTGTCACTTTCTGACATTGTCGATTGTATATATACGTGGGAAATGGTAAGTTTTGTTATATTTTGCATTGTTATCTGACTAATGAATTTGTTTATTGGTTTTTAGATAATTGAGCTGTGTTTAATTATAGCTCTATATATTGTGCTATTGTATATGTAACGTGGACATGCATTGCTCACGGAAATTTATTTAGCTATAAGTTAAAAGGAGTTGCTAGTAGAAATGACAAATAAACATGTCATGCTGTTTAGAACAAATGCAAGATGCGCTGTTGGTTGATATAAGTATTCTGTATCTTTGTACTTTGATCGTGATACTTTGTGTCTTCCTTTTTTTTGTATTTCAGGTAGGTTCAGCATGACTCTGGAAGTACGTCGAGGTAATATTTATGACATACCTTTGTGAGGACTGAACACTATATCTTCTTGCCTTCTTGTATTCTAATGTAGCTAACTCCTGAAGAAGTGTACTAATCAAGGCGCGAAACGTCGAGTAAATAATAAAAAAAAACATGAAATAAAGATCGGAGTTTTCCTTAAGAAATAACCCACACCTTACATCATAGACCCGATCAAAAACAAAACCAGCTGGAAACCTCAAATCAGCTGTAAACCATAAAATAATATTAAAATCCAAAAATATAAGAATTTTTTCGTAAATTCATATTATTATTTATAACTTGGAAAAAAACTTGAATCAAAATAATACGGAAAATTTTTGTTGCGGTGCATACACTGAAAGTAGCTAGTAAGAAAATTATTCAGCTTATTCTTTTTAATGGATTCCCATTCCACTGAATGGCTGCATGGTTCTAAAGCGTACCTACTCTTGTTTGTTTTATAATTCCTCAATAACTTATCATACTTCTTCATTGTATTTCAAATCGGCGATGGTGGCAGCACCAACCAACAACAGCAATGAAAATGATCATTTATTACAAAGTTCCAAGTAGTTCTATTAAAGTAAAGTGTAAATCACGACCGATTACAGAAAACGAGGTATACCATACAGTAGAACAGAGGTCGCCAAACTTTATTGCTCGTAGACACCTTGCCATGGTTTTCGGTTTTGGGTAGACCCTTTGTTTTCCTGATATTGATGTTTTTGCAAATTCATCAACTTCTAACTGTAGTGAAGTGAAGTGTGAAAACCTTAAAAACGCTTGTTAAGTTCTTTACATTTATTAATTATATTCAAATTAAACTCTAGTGTGTGTTACAAAAAGTAACTAGGCAAAAAATATATGCTTCTAGTGGGAGGGATGAGCCTGATGCTTTAATAATAAATTTTCAATACTTGGATATTTTTTTTTTTTTTTTTTTTTTTTTTTAGAAGATTGGCAACCGCGCCGAAATCTCTCCTCTAGATTTGAAGATGGAAACGCAATTAAAAACTTGCTCGTGATATTTCATAATTCGGAAGTGATATATATGTCTTTTTGAAGCCAGAGTTGCTGATATCCATTTCTAAACTTTACCTTAAATTGTTTGTTAGTGCTTATTCCGATTAGAGTTCCTCTTATAATATGACATCCATTTCTTCAAAGTCACCCTGTCCGCTGTGGTATTGCCATAGTCAATTTTTGGTTTCCACTTCATTATATTGGATCTTTAACATCTAGAAATTCTAAAAATTGTCTCAAAAAGTGCAAAAAATCTTGTCAAACATAAGCCTTTCGACAGCCAGCGTATTTCAGTGTGAAGGAGTAATTGATGAAAATTCTCGTCATTTATTTCACACAACTGCGCAAATAACCGCGTATTCAACATGTTGCTTTGGATTCGGTTTACTGAATTAATGACTAATTGAAAAGATTCGTGCAATCTACCAAACAGATTTTTAGCAAATAAATGTTGTCGATGGATGACGCAGTATATTGCTAGCACCCCCGATATTTTGTTTTAGATAGTTTATAAATCCACGAAAATGCTCAACCTTCAAAACATTAAATATTGATTTGCCTTTAGTGTCGATAGTGAAATATCTCGCGAAGGTCAGTTCTTCGTGAATTTCTTAATGCATAATATAACGATGTTAATAATGTTTCATTGCCAGGTAAAGTTGAGTCATCCAGCTGTATAGATAAATGAGTCGTTTGCAAATAATTACACGAGAAGATTTGAATATCATAACTCATTTCATCAATACGTCTTTCAACTGTGTTGTTGCTTAAAGGAATTCATTCAATGATATCAGATGCAGGTTTGTGTAAAACTGTTTTTAAAACTTCTTCGACGGCTGGCAGAATGAACTTTTCTCCAATAGTATGCTTTTTTCCGGATTTTGCTATAAAGTGAGATATTGTAAGTCTTTAAGCTGGAAAGTTTCCGTCTTTATTAGACTGAAGGGGGGGGGGGGGCGATTAGTTTGAAGACGAATTAGAATTATGCTTACCTGCATTAATTTTGTCAAAATTGCAGGGAGGAATACACTTGCTGGCCTTGCTAGCTTGACAGTCTCGCTGACGACTTGCAGATCTACCACGAGGTTTGCTGGTAGAAGGCTCATGATGCATTATAACTTTATCCTCAATGACTTGCATCAAGGCGTTATTTCTGTTGACCAACAAGCCGAGTGACGCATCACCAGAATTTACAAAAGGGTTACGAATGGAACAATTTTGTCACGGCATGTTACCAGCTCGGAGAGAGAGCCTGGATTACAGACGAGGATAGCTTGCATCTGCGTAGACAATCATTGTAGCCACAGCGTTTTAAGCACTGGGTCACATAATCGTCATTGATTTTGAGACTGCATTTTCCGAAGCAATTGCCAGGGCTTGCGATCAACAAGACACATTTCTGTGAGCAATCGTTGGATCTTCTGTCACTCGCTACCTGACAGGCGAGAAATCAACATCTTCTTGAGCATATTGTATCGATCCACAGACGGCGGGTGGAATACCGCGTCACACACCATGCGTACCACATCCAACGCACTGACTGCTATGTTGAACTTGGTCATGTCTTGTGTAAAGCTGCAACCTCAAACTTTGCTTCCAGCTAACAAAACGATAGTTCCGGGGCCCGCTTCCCGAACGGATAAGGCCTCACAGCAACCGGCCCGATAATCGCCGGTGGAGAGGGGACGAACAGTGAATCGTTGGTGGTGATCTACGAATGGTTGGTCAAACTCATCATTCGGAATTAGTACTTCTTCCGGAACCAGAACACAACACTTCAAAGACTTTACCCAAAACTCGCTATACTTAACAAACCCGGATGCGTTACGTACACGTTACAAGAAAGAAAGAATACGGCAAGAAACAGATATTTCAAACTTAGAGTTAAAGAATACGTTCCAACTACAAGGGAATGGGTAATTATATATATATATGTAAAAACTATTGAAAAGGAATTTTTTTAAATAAAAAGAATATATATGTAAAAACATTTCAAAAAACAATTTTCTGCTTTTTTTTTTTAAACAAATAAAACAACTTCTCCAACTTTCCTGCAACTTTTCAGCTCTGGGCGTTTGTTAGCGTAAGCTGCCTCCTCTTGTTATAGGAACTCTGGTGCTGATACCGCTATTGCGAACAATTTTCTTCTTTTCTTACTACTTTTTCTCAGAGCAGACTGTCTCCTCTTATTACAGGAACTCTTCTGCTGATGCGGTTACTGTGAAAAATTTTCTGCTGCTGCCGCGGCTTGATTTACGTGCAAATTTCTGGTTCCTTACCGCTGGTGGGGGAAACCAGAAGTCGTTAATTCGTCGTACTTAGACGTAATCACGTCTGGGTCATCAATATGGGGTCCTTGTTACCCCCACTATTCAAATAAGCTCGTTTGTTCTTGAGGTTTGTTAAGAATAACAACACATATATATTGTTAGACAAACGTTTATTTACTTCGTTTGAACTTAACACGGTGAAAACCAAATCACAATTCGTTTAATTGATAACTTGACATCAACAAAATACAAATTCTTAATCTTTTTAAAATAATTCGTTAAACATCAAAGACAATATAAATTTTCCGTTTCTTAATTAATAAGGTATTCCTTTTTCTGGCTAAGACTGTCAAAATAATTGTTTTTAAAAACAATCTAAAAAATCTGGCCTACTTTTAAATTTATCTTCGTATACGTACAGCAGTTACAACAAAATGATTTCTTAGCGAATAATTTAGTTGTGGGGTAGTGCCAGAGTAATCAGAAAACAAAATTTTCATAATTGCACGAGACCAGTCGCCACAAACTCCTCATTTTCAATAGACAATTCTATGACCTTTGAAAATCGCATTTTGAGAATACTTCATACAATACAAGACTCCATTTAGTCCCGTATTACACGACTTCTCAGTCGACTTCGACTTTGCCCAAATGGTAAATGCATGTGGCAAGATTAAATTGCAATTTTGACTTCAATTGCAACTTCAACTGAAATTGAACTTTGCTCAAAGTGCAAAGTTAGTGTAGCGGCCAACTTCAGTTCAGAAATGTCTACGTTAAGGAAAAGTATGGAAGGAAATCGGCAAAGACGAAGCCGTAATTTAATTACAAATTTCACATCAGCGACTTCTTCGAATGAAAATCAAGTCGAAGTCGACTGAGAAGTTGTAATTGTAATTCGAGCCTAAGGTCGAATTCTTTTCAAAACGAGTTCTAAACCAGTGCAGTGCAGCTTTACGTGTTTTTGTTGTTGCATTACAAAAAGAAAACAACGTAAAGCAGCACTGCACAAATTTGTCGCGAAGTCAAACAATTGGTTGGAGTTCCGGGTTTGAATGTTCATTTAAAGAATTTATACAAAATAGACAAATTTAATTTTCTAAAACGGATTTCACTGCAATAAGTTTATATAGCTAAGTTTTCTTAAATTGTCAAAAAAATCAAGGAAAAATATTGTCGAATTAAAAAGTTACGAAAGAAAATGTTGAAACAGTTTTCCTAAAAGTCCAAACCATGAATTTCACTGAAATTTTGCATAGAAATTTAATATTACATTAGCTAACATATTCTGAAGCATTCAGACATTTTAACACTTACGAATCCAGACGTTTTTGGATCACCTTAATGTATGAATGCGCTGAACAGAAAAATTGAACCTGACTGTGAGAATATGCGGGGAAATTTACATTGAAAATTGAAAATTTAAGATGCTTTATTAATGGCTATAAGGGGGGTATTGCTAATAGGCGGGGTTGCTATTAATTTCGGGATTGTAAAAGTATTACGAATAAAATGCGGGTTAATATAAGCTAGAGAGAGATAAGGAAGAGTGGCTATATTTATAGATAATGTGTTAATTATGAAACCGGATATACTTTTTCTTTGTAATCAACAGGATTATAGAAACTTTCTTAAACACAATTAGCAACTGCTCTCAATTATGTAGACTGGGTGTAAACATTATTAATCAAACACTAATTTTGTTTATTGTTAACACAAAACTGCCGAGCTTTGTTCTACCTAAATTATTCTAAATATTCCAGTGCAGAAATATGCACCATAGTTCTCCATCCCTGCAAGAGAACCTTCAGTATTTTCGAACCAAGGGCGGATACAGCGGGAGGTGGACGGGCGATCGCACCCCCCCCCCTAGATCTCTAATAAATCAAAATTTATACTCTAATCAAATGAAATATAAAAATATCTTTGTAAAAGACACTGAATCAAAATCCGCACTAAAAAATAAAAAATAATTTAATTAGAACATCACAAAAGTTCTCTAGTATTTCCCTTCATTTAGCATTTAATTAAATTTTTTAAATTATATCACATTTGTACAATTTGAAAATTTTCAACATACAAAAATAAAAGAAAGTCTGGGTGGTTGAAATGTTAATATTACGGTGAATAACAATTTCAGAATTGAAATTTGGAGCTCCCAATATTTACCGAAATCCTTAATTAAATTACTTTGCTTTCTTTCTGTACCTCAAATAATTTCAATTTTATACCCAAATGTAGTAACATAATGTCAAATTTTAATCAAATATAAAATGACGACAAACTCTAGATAAATTATTATCAAAAAATTTAAAATTGTATCATTGAGGAATTTTCAATATAAAAAAAAATGTTTGCACTATTTCGTGATTGAAAGCTTACAAAAGCCGGGTATATTGATGAAAAGTAGTATGTTGGGAAAACCGTCATAGCCGGGGTAATTAATATCAGATTCAGTTTTATTGTAAATATTTAATTTAAAGCAGATAGGGTTATACATATATTAAACCTACCACTGGCATAGCTTATTTTGAAACTTTCTTTTCGACAAGATAAACGGTTTTCGTTCCTAACACCCGCGAGATTACTATCCGCGACCGAACAACAAACGACAACAAATGATCTAAGTGTGCAAGCACAATATCTTATTTTATATTTTATATTTGCTGAGTGTTAGGACTTAGGACACTACGACCGGAAGTTGAGAAGATGCACACGATAAACAATTGGCCGAACTTCAATTTGTTTTTTTTTTTCATTATACGTTCGATTTCATAAGCAAAGGAGGAGGCTTCCATTGTTTTTTGCATTTGGTCGTTCAAAGACTAGTTATGCTACTGAACCCTACCTAATTAGCAGTCTTCGGAAATTCCTTTAAGGATCGGTTGGAAAAGAAATTATTAGAAAGAAAATTTATAAAATGTTACCTTAAATTTTTGCAACAAATTGCAGCGCAGCCCAGGAAATTATGCTGTTTGAATGAAATGCACTCTAGCTTTATGTGAAAAACACTAGCAGTAAGACAAGGCCAGAAGTGTTTAATGTTTATTGTATGTAGTACTAAATTTTACTATGCTTATGAGATCAAAAATTTATATTATATGAATAAAAGAAATCCGGCGATATCTGGATGCTAATGAAATTTGCATGCTGAAATGGAAAGAGAAAGCTATACAGAGCGATTAACAGCTGATAGCTCAAAATTCAGGAAAGAGCTGAGGACGTTGAGTTATGAAAGAGCAAAATGGGTCTTTTAGGAGCCTTTTAGGAGTCTTTTAGGTGGAAGACTGTGTTTATGATTTTGGTATATTTCCACTTAAAATCTTGTAACACTCTTGCGTCCCATAAAGGAGTGATGGGAAACGATGACTAACTGACCAAGCTTTCAAACAAATACTTTATTTCACTCCTTTTTTTTTAAATTAACTCCGTTTTCTGCCAAACCGTTTTGATAATTTGAAGGACTGATAACCGTCGAATTGAGTGTCCCGCTTGATGTTCCAAGTGGCGATAGAGCACGACAGAATTGCCAAAAGTAGCTATTTACTTTGCCGGTCATTATTTAATGTAAATTGTAAATACATCTCATAAGACGTAGCAATATTTTTACACATAAATTTAATCTTTTATTACTATATCTTCCAGAGAGGCCTTCATTTGTAAGGAATAAAAATGGCTTGCATCAGAAATCCATTCGAAGAAGTATATGCAGTTTTGTAATATTTTGTCCTACCGATCCACCGAAAACTGAACATTTGACAGTGTTAGCAACAAAACACTGAATTTTTTATCCCACTAAAAAAGAATATTAAAAATTTCTCCGAAACAAATTGTGTATTTTTAAGCTTTCTTCACCCTCGAAAATTATTTTTTATACTTATATCTATCGAAAAGTGAATTTGCTCCTTTAATAGTTGAATTGGTTAAGGTAAAATAACAAACAATTTTGGAAATTTAATGACATGGTTATAGATTAGGTGATTAGCAGCCGCTATCACTATTTTTTTGTGTATTCCATAGTTTTCCTAACTACCCCATATTTCAAGACAATATTAACTTGATATAATTATTGTCTCTCACAGTGGAAATGTTTCAAATACAGGGTTTTCAATAAAAGGTGTTATTTTAATTAGCCCGCTATTTCGGTAGATGTCACTTTTGGAGCTGTCATTTTTTGACATTTGACAAGTAGAAACTACGCCATTAATAAAATTGGAACGATATACGATTCAACAACGCATTGAAATTATTAACATTCACTATAAAAATGGTGAAAATGTGGCAGAGACGGTTCGTAAAACTCCAACATTTTTGCGTCGTCGTGAAGCACCTTGTCGGACCGCAATACAGAAATTGGTAGCAAAATTCGAGCTGTCGGGACAAGCTAGTGATGTGAAGAATAAAACCCGTGCACGTCGCTCAAGAACAGCCGAGAATATTGCTGCTGTAGCCGAAAGGGTTGAAGAAAACCCAGGTTTGTCCATTCCTCGTCGTTCTTTGGAATCAAGCATTCCACAAACGTCATTACACCGTATTTTGCATAAAGATTTGGGTCTTATAAAGTTCAGTAAACACAAGACCTCAAGCCGGCCGATCATCAACAACGTCGAGTCTTTGCTGATTGGGTCCTAGAAATGCATGAAAATGATCCGGAATTCCATCTAAAACTCATCTTGAGTGATGAGGCCCATTTCCACCTCGATGGCGTCAACAAGCAAAATTGTCACGTCTGGGGCTCGGAAAACCCAAGAGTTATTGTTGAAAAGCCTCTCTATCCTACGGATATTTATATAGGAGTGAATACATACCTGTCTCAGAGGTCCGCCATTTGTAAAAATTTTTCTAAGATCGTCGACGAAGCAATTTGTTTGAGGAAATCCCATAATCCCACGTTGATATCAGCCGCGTGACCACAAGCACCGAGCGGTAAGTTCATAAATAAAAAATTAAAAAAACAAAACATTCCCAACCTTCACCGCATCTACGGTGCAATCATAAAAATCACCAGAAAGGCACATTACGCAAAATGAAAGCACACTACTCGCTACTAATTTTGATAATTAGCTTGTCAAATTCTTGCAAGCCTTTGACACTCAACACCACACCAACATTCAACATTTCGCTTGAAACACGATCGCGACTTTAATAAATAAGTGCGGAAATCTCGCCACAGCAACCCGCGGTGCACTAGAATCCAAAACTAGAACAAGTCCACCTCATCTTTATCATCCCACGCACGTTTACAAACTGCACAGTAAGCACTTAATAAGTGGAACGCGATAGTAGTACTCATTTCGTTCCATTCAAACTGCAAGCAAAGTCGCTGTACTCTAAAGGGTTTTCCAATAAGAGGTGTTATTTTAATTAGCCCGCTATTTCGGTAGATGTCACTTTTGGAGCTATCATTTTTTGACACTTGACAAGCAGAAACTACGCCATTAATAAAAATGGAACGATACAGGATTCAACAACGCACTGAAATTATTAAAATTCACTATAAAAATGGTGAAAATGTGGCAGAGACGGTTCGTAAAACTCGAACATTTTTGGGTCGTCGTGAAGCACCTTGTCGGACAGCAATACAGAAATTGGTAGAAAAATTCGAACTGTCGGGACAAGTTAGTGATGTGAAGAATAAAACCCGTGCACGTCGCTCAAGAAGAGCCGAGAATATTGCTGCTGTAGCCGAAAGTGTTGAAGAAAACCCAGGTTTGTCCATTCCTCGTCGTTCTTTGGAATTAGGCATTCCACAAACGTCATTACACCGTATTTTGCATAAAGATTTGGGTCTTAAGGCTTATAAAGTTCAGTTAACACAAGAACTCAAGCCGGCCGATCATCAACAACGTCGAGGGTCCTTGAAATGCATGAAAATGAACCGGAATTCCTTCGAAAACTCATCTTGAGTGATGAGGCCCATTTACACCTCGATGGCTTCGTCAACAAGCAAAATTGTCGCATCTGGGGCTCGGAAAACCCAAGAGTTATTGTTGAAAAGCCTCTCTATCCTCAACGTGTGACTGTTTGGTGCGGTTTATGGTCCCACGGGGTCATTGGACCTTACTTTTTCCAAAATGAGACTGGAGCAACAGTTACGGTGAATGGATTGCGCTATCGACAGATGATTAATGATTTGTTATGGCCGGAATTGGATGGTATTGATCTGGGCAACGTTTACTTACAACAAGACGGCGCTACGTGCCACACAAGCAACGAAACCATTGATCTTTTACGGGAAAAGTTTCCGGACCGTGTTATCTCTCGAAGAGGTGATCACAATTGGCCACCGAGATCTTGTGACTTAACACCTTGCGACTTCTTCCTTTGGGGCCACGTGAAAAAGAAAGTCTACGCCAACAGCTGAGCGTCGATTCAAGACCTCAAAGATGGAATTCGTGAGGCTATCGAGGACATAGGGCAGCCACTTTGCGATTTGGTTATGGAAAATTTCATGAAAACGATATGGTCCTGTAGGCGTGGTTGTGGTGGTCATTTGGCTGATGTTATTTGTCCATTATTAACGGCCTATCTTCCTCTTTAAAATGAAATAAAGATCCGATCATTTGTCTCAAAAAATGGCATTTTTCTTTGAATATCAAAATAACACTTCTTATTGGAAAACCCGTTATAATAAAGTATTTAGTGGGGGAAAATCTCGATTAAAATTTGCATAAATAGCGTAAGCTTAACACGTTAAGCGTCGTATGCATCCGTTTGGATGCAAAATTAAATTTCCAATAGGGCCGCGTGTGTCCTCTCCGATACATACACTTACGAGCTCGTAGCGTCCGTATTGATCCACAGAACAGCTATAAAAGCATAGGTGCGTGGCCCGGTGGGACAAATGATGAAACCGCCCACGATAATTTTTTATCTGCACATAGTAATAGAGCATATTTACATAAAAGACAAAATTCCGATTATTTATTAGTTGTATTCTTTAAACTTCTGTAATAATGTGAAATCTTACCGAAAAAGTAAACATGTTTTTCTAATAAAGACAATATAATTACATACATATTCAAATCAGTAATAAGAGTTAATTATTATTTGCGTGTACTAAAATGCACTTTGAAAAAGCAACTATTCTTCCTTGTTCCTGGTTGATACGTTGTTAACATGTAAGGCATCGGCTTTTTTATCAGTTTTCTGTAAAATGTGATTTTCCCCAATATTTGGTGGTAATATAGGAGGTAATGTTTCGTCTATTCCCAACAATTTTACGGCAATTTCTTCCTTGAATCTAGTTATACACATTTTTTGTTTTGTGATGTACTGGAACAAGATGTAAGCGTTTACAACAGCCATACCTATGTATTATGAGTTCTACAGCAAGCTTTCTATACCATTTCACTCCTTTTCTAAGGCACGGAGCATATGCCTTCAATTGATCGGATAAATCTATGAACCCTTTCAGGGTGTTGTAATAAATTACCGACTTAGGTTTTTCAACGTCCACCCCTCGTCTCGTAACAGTAACCGTCGAATCGTCGTGCTTAGTACTCAACATAAGGACATCCCGTTTAGTCTTCCATTTTGTGACTGATTTGTTGTCCGGGTCTCAGTTTTGCATCTACAACTTCTCCAGAGTTGATCTTTCGGTCTCGCCGTAATGTTCCTACTAAATAAGTTTTTTTTTCACAACAATTCCTGTGCTAGTCCCACGCTACTGTTATAATTGTCGGTGCACAATGTTCTATCCTCATTTAGGCTATTTTGCATCAACGTCATTACGACCTGGGTTGCTGCGGGAGTTTGCACGAGTTTTATTTCTTTTCCACAGTACACTTTCAAATTATAGGTACATCTCCAGCTAACACATAACTTGAAGAGCTTTATACCAAACTTATGGCGTTTATTTTGTATGTATTGCCGAAAGATAAGTCTACCTTGAAATGGGACCAATGTTTCATCAATACAGAGTTCTTCAGAAGGCGTTACCAATAATTGGAATCACTGTTTTAGCTGCTCTATTAGAGGATCTATTTTATGTAAACGTCCAATCGTAGGTGCCTTCTTATCGTTCAGATGCCACATTCGCATTAGTAGTTCAAAACGATTTCGGGAAATGGTTTTCGAGATGTCATTTTTATAAAGTGTTTTGCGTGCCCAATAATCCCGAATTTGAGGATATTTACATAAACCCATCCAATGCCAATGATTTTTTTCATTTCAGTAGGAGTTGTATCCGTCCATTTTTTCATTCGAACACAGCGCAAATGGGTCTTAGTATTGGTAATGATTAGTTTGCTCAACCATATTCACAATTAATTCATCCGTTAAAAATAATTTGTAGAACTCATATGGAGACGTGGGTTGGAAGTCATTCGTAATATCCATATTTACTCCAGAGTTTGTTTGAGTAAATTTAAAGTTATATAGTTTATTAGCATCTACTGCTCCCCATGTTATATTTACATTACTAGATGCTTCATAATCAGAGCTATCTTCCATAACTGCATCAGTTACTATTTCAAAGTTGTAGGAACAACGTCATCTTCGTCAAAATCATCAAGTGACGAAATTTCATGCTCAACTGTGGTTCTTGAGGTACCCGGTACGGGCAAAGTACGTATGTATGTCAGTTTTATTATTTCCCGGGGTCTTCACAACTGGTAGTGTGAATATCTTAATAACAAAAATTTAGAAAATCACACAGACTGAAAGTGTGTACGCTATGTACATATTTGGGAATAAATTCGATCAGATCAAGACCGAGTGCAAGAACTATGTAAACCAAAGAAACATGAAACAAAGTTCATGGAAACCTGAAAGCAAAAACACGGTCGTGGATTATTGATTCAGTCATTAGATTTCGTGGAACCGTATTTGTGAAGAATTAAATTAAGTTCCACGAAATCTATGTTATGAATTTTCGTGCATGCAGATCACTGACATATAATAAGAATGGACTGAGCGTTCTTGCTTCAAAAATGGCACAATTATTGAACAGGCTGTGAAAACCCTTTATTTCGTACAATTGCACACCGATTTATAATCAGTTATTATTTGTAGATTGGAAACACTAAAGATGTTGTAAAATCGTATTGCATTAAATGAAAATTGTTTAGGAAGTTAAACTCGTTTTAATTAACACAAAAAGTAATTTTTAATATTACTGAAAAATGTGTTCCTCTGCAGATTTGATGTCAAATATGCTTGAGCTTGTAAGAGATAGACGTATATAAATAATATATTTGTCTGCATTTTTATGTCAATTCCGATGCATTCCAATCAATACAGCCGTACTGTTTCCAAAATTGGTTACAGTTCAGTGTACATTTTGAGCTTGAAAGAGACAAATAGATTTTAGTAAAAATTTGTGCCATTTTTGACTATAGGAATTAGATAGGATGGCTCAGTCCATTCTTATTACATGTCAGTGATGCAGATGGATGCATATTTGACGTACGGGCCGATGCATCTCATTAGATGCAAGGTAATTATCAAGTACTACGTTGATGCAAAAGTAAAATTTCTTGTGGGAAATATTTTATAAGTTATTTATTAAATTTTCCCCAAAATATTTGGAGGTGGCCCAAGGGGAAACATTTTTTTTCTATTGTGGCACGTAATGTGTTAAATTCCATGGCCGCGCTCAAAATGCATGTTCTGGAACTTAGGCGATTTGTGCAGGCTGGAGTTTATATGTTTGAAGGCAAAATAAGGTAATATTTACACTGAATAATCTTGAAAAACCAAGTTATTTTTGCAACATACTTTAACAAAATGCGTAAGCAATAAATTTAATTAGGAAGAAAAGGTGCAGCGAGAACTTGTTTAGAGTAATGTAATCGAATGAAAATGGTTTCATTCCAATTTTGAACCTTTTACACAAATTTTCATATAGCAACTTTTTAACTCCGGTGTCCGATCATAGCTTCAGTTAACTAATTTATGCCTTGAAGACTGTCAAAAAAAAGCTCTGACACTAAAAAAATAGCTTATTTGAGAAATATGGAAAATCAGAGAGCTTGAATAAGCGTGGAGAATATTTAACTTGACTTATAAGCAATTGATTTCTTTCTTATTTTCTATTCTAATTTTATTTTTTTTTATTTTGCCCCCCCCCCCCCCCCCTAGAGAAAATATCTGGATCCGCCCTTGCTTCGAACTTAAGGTCGTTCTTTGGTTGCATATAGCAGTTAAACACCCTGTACTAAGCGATGGCGCGTTGGTTTGGTGGGCAATCTTAATTAAGAGTTACACTAAAATTATAGTTGGGAAATACTACTGAGACTACAATTCCAGCAAAAAACATTACTTATCTACCAATTTCGGAATTTAGATGCAGGTATCTTCTCAGAAGTAGCTAACATGGTCAAATTCTAACGTTTGCTGAATAACACAACCGTCGACGGGTGTATACACAAGGTTAAAGTATGAAGCAGCTTTTGCAAATTTCATCGATAGTTAAGCTTTAGCTTTTTTTAAAAAATATTTTTGCGTTGAGCTCGCCATTTTGGGTAGTCGCCAAAATGACATTCTTCACTTGGTTCTGGTTTTTGGAGAGAGTTAGCTAATGAACTTAAGCGGACATTTGGTGTTCTAATGGTCGCGTGCAAAGACTTTTACATTATAATAATTTATTGTGTATTATATTTATTTATCTGCTCCATTGACTAATTAAATATCTTCTACGAGAA
Source organism: Dioctria rufipes (assembly GCA_963924295.1). Lineage (NCBI taxonomy): Eukaryota > Metazoa > Arthropoda > Insecta > Diptera > Asilidae > Dioctria > Dioctria rufipes. The sequence goes on along the minus strand of OZ002740.1, from coordinate 313,478,353 downwards.
ATCTAATATTGCTTTTCTAGGCAAGAACTCATAAGTGCTTTCTATTTCGTATAAAAACGCAAAGAAATGTCTAAAGCCAAATAATTCTAAAGTAACTCATAAGAAAAAGTCAATTTAACTGAAAAGTATCCATACAGACTACACATACACTACCTCCATAAGAGTAAATAGGTCATAAACATAAATCCAAACTACTTTCACAAAATGGATTTATGAGCCAGGATTATTTTTAAGCCAAATGCTCTTCTTAAACTTAAATGTGCAAAACCTCATCGCTTAGATGTAGTTACCTCTTACACTTTTGAAATTTTGCCAGACTCCTACAGTTTATTGGAATGTAATAACCACTTTCTTTGGTTTGAAACCTTTATGGCAATGGTATAGTTTCGATGACCAGAGATACCAAGGAATTCCAAGAAATTCACTCAGTAGCTAGCTATATACATTAAAAATAATTGCTTTCGACAGTTCACGTAAGCAGGCGGAAAATTTTGTTTTTAACCACTCTGACCCGGTTATCCTAGCCATCCATTCAGCGAATACAAGTAACTAGTCCAGCTTTTTCGCAATTTCGACTTTTTAGTAGGTTCCCATTAAAGCTCTCCAAAATACGAATAATATGCATTTTAAAAGGTGCTTAAAGCATTCCTCCATGTTTGTTAGTTTTTTATTTTTTATTTTACGAGCATTACCGCATTTCTGTAGAAATCTGGGTGGTATGTACAATCGTATAGCGATATCCTGGACTTTTGTTTAGGGAAGAATTCATAAATCCAAAGAGAAAATAACTTTGTAAGCCACTTCTATTCCAGAATTCAGAGTAAATATTTCGGAATATGTGGCCACGACCGTCCACCACGTACCCAAAATTTTTGTTGGAGAAGAATCTGGATTATTGCCAGCAGAAATGTTTTGAAATTAAACTCGAAGTCTTTCTGTATTTGCCCTGTAGCTTACGATTAAATTCATGCAAAAGGTCAGGTGAACTAAATATCTGCATTTAAGTAGCACAATTATGTTGATTCGGGTGAAACATTTTTAATATACAAAGAAATTTATTGATTTTAGAACTGCTTTGTTTTCAGAGCCGTATTTGTTTAAACTGCAGCTCCAAAAATTATACAATTATTAGCAAAGGAGTTCGAACTTAACTAAACGGCTAAAACGAAGTTTATATATCCTAGGATCAAGGAAATATTATTTAATTTTTGTTCAAAGTAATTCCGTGACACTCTCTGGTGTGAATTATAAAATGAAATACAGCGATTAAAAAAACCCCGAATGAATTGTACGTGCGTATATATATATGTATATTTTTCTATGTATATATATTGATGAAAATTGGTTAGTGCTATGAAAACGAGCTGTCAAGGGTTATTCTTCCTATTATATTTTATCAGCAGCCAACGTATTTGATCACAACAAAGCAACTCTGAGTGAGTACTCGTAATACAGAATAAGCCAAGATCGACGGTCTTGACCTTCAAGCGATATTTTCTGTTTCAGCCAAAAACAAAAAAAAAAAAACAATTGTATTCTTAATTCACCAGTTTAGGTATAATATACTTAATTTAATTATTTACTCACCCCAAAGGGTGTATGCTGCCCATATAATCTTTATCTGAAATTATTCCCAATGGTTCATCAATACGAGTGCCCAGTGAATGAAAATTCGCCGACTAGCATGCAATCACTTATGTAACTATATAGTGTGTAATCCAGTATCTTATCTTAACACAAAACTAAGTGGCTTCAGTTGAAAACTTATATGTGACAACTTTATTGGGTTTATCAATAATTCGAATGATATTACACTTATTCTTAAAAAAAAAATTAAAATAACTTTGCAACTCCAAATTAAATATTCAAGAAGAGGAGGAGTTTTCCCATAAATATGACATTTAAGTTGTGGCAGGCGGCGGCTTATTCTACAGACACATTCACTAACAGGTTGAGTATCGGCTTTGGTTGCCTATATACATCAACAGGAGAATATTTTCATAATAAGTTTACTATCAGTAGTAGTAGTCAAAATTTAGCAAGCAAGTGAGAATTTCAACTGTGACCATTAGAACATTCGCACTGTAAATACTTCGCACCGGCTGATAGTAGTACTGATATTAAAATAAAGGCGGTCCAGCATCAGCAGCTGGTACTGTTTAATTGCCGATATATTTCATCATTCCGTTCGTTGCATGCAGAAAATTTGAAGGTTATAGGGGATACAGATATGACCTATATGCCATACGATCACTAGAAACTGCAGGAAATACTAAAAGAAAATTCCGACTTTAATGAATTGTCTATCCCGAGTTATCACTATTAATTGACACTAGGTTCCCCCTTACGCGATATTCTGAATATATTTTTTTCCTCATTAGCCGGCACAATACTACTAATAACACCTGATCACCGCACAAATTGTAATGTGCTATAGCAAATTAAATGAAGTATTCCTTTGAAAATTGTCAATGTGCTTATCACCAAACAATGATATTCGGACTGACTATTCACATGTTAACTGATTCCGTACTGTAACAATTGAAAATATTTTACCAAAAAAACTATGCATCTGGTGCAATGTACTTCGATTCTTTCTAGTTGAGCATAATGCTGATGGAGAAAGAAATATCTTGAAATGAAACCCACAACGCTAATGATGATCGAAGTGCGAGATTTTCGATAAAAATGAATAAATAAATCGCACTTGAACCTTTCGGGCCCCACATTCGGCGCCAAAAATTTGCAATGTCCCCTATGGACAGATGCAAAGGTGTTAAGGTTTGCTCAGGGGAAGGTGTGGGTCAATAAGGATACCTTCGAATCGAAGGTTAGGGCGCCACGTGGTTTTTTTGTTTTTGTTTTTCCGAAGCGGCTTAACCACGAAACTACATTTATATATATACCTATATAAATGTAAGAAATAAAAGCTCCAAAGAGTTAAATTTAATTATATAATTTTATTTGGAAAAAAAAAGGAAATCCAATGTCAAAAATTCATTAATTAATTGATTAATTATTTTGTGGGATGAAATTGATCAAAAATTTAAATAAATAATTGTTTTGTTATTGGTTTGCTAATCCGCCACACGTTGAAAAGCAACACCAATAGAAAGGGGAAAATATGCACCGCAGTAATAAAAAAAATACTTATCTGTACTCATCCACCTTCCATGTGCTCCTATCATAGGCTTAATATCCTGGCTGTATCTGCCACTTTCCGTCTGCCAACCATTATTCCAATAGTCCCTCTTTTCTTTTCGTTTTAGCTTTTTTATAAATTACCTGTTTTTTTTGTTTTAACTCTTCTTCTTCTTCTTCTTCTTCTTCTTCTTCTTCTCTTCTTCTTCTTCTTCTTCTTCTTCTTCTTCTTCTTCTTCTTCTTCTTCTTCTTCTTCTTCTTCTTCTTCTTCTTCTTCTTCTTCTTCTTCTTCTTCTTCTTCTTCCTTCTTCTTCTTCGTCTTCTTCTTTCTTCGTCTTCTTCTTCTTCTTCTTCTTCTTCGTCTTCTTCTTCTTCTTCTTCTTCTTCTTCTTCTTCTTCTTCTTCTTCTTCTTCTTCTTCTTCTTTTTTTTTTTTATTTAATTATTTGATGCTCGACACTTTTGTTAATTGTTCTACACTCTCCTACGTCTCAACCAGCAGCACCGTCTGTCCAAAAAAAAGTATCGCGTCTTCCTGAATGATACCTCATAATTTTTTTTGGTTATTACAGCGCCAAACTCGCCAAATTATATGGATGGTTTGGTCAATTGAATCTCATGATGATTTCGCCTGTTTACACCGGCGATTTTAATTGTTATTTTAACAGGTTTTAACCATTTAATACTTGTTAGTTCATTCAAAATGTTATTTATAATTATTATTTTAGCAGAACTTAATCATTTTGTCCTCTTTTATTTTCTTCTTATTAATTTATTTTAATGGTAAGTTATAGATATTATTTTCGCAGGTTTAGCCATTTCTTACTCGTTAAATATTCCATTTTAATTGTAGGTTATAATTATTATCTGAGCATTTAGCTGAAAGTTCATTTAAATTTACGATATATATTGTATATATGTGGTCCCTTGTGAGATTAAGCGTTCTGTTGTACTGTCTTTTATTTATTTATCGATTTATTTATTTAGTAGGTTGTATTTTCTTTCCTTTTGTTATTTCATTTCTTTTTTTTTTTTTTTGTTATTCAGTTGTTATTTAATTACCCTATTTTGTCACCCTGTCTACGTCAGGAAAGCTTTAGATATGACAAAACTATTTTCCTTGTACGAGTTATGTCATACGATTCGAACTTTTCTTTCGCAAGAACACATGGAAGGCACCTTCGGTACAAATATGCTATGTCGGGTACACTTCAGTACACTTCAAAATAGAAAATACGCGTAGCAGATTGGTAAAAGCGAATATGGTACAAGTGCAAAATGAGAAAAACTACTATTAGGTACATATTAACTACTGGTGTGTGACAAAAAAAAAAAAAAAATTACCATTCATTACTATTAATATAAGTACTAAAACTAGTATTACTAAGGAGAAGCAATATTACGTACTAATTAAAATACAACATTAGTGTTTACAAATACCAATGATTAAATTGCTACAGGAATTCAAAAGCAAAATTATCTTGACATCGGAAGCAAAGTTAACTACTATAATGCTAACGCCCATAATTTTGAATATATATGTACATATATCTTGCAAGGAATCACTACAGCCTACTACTGACACTAGGTGAAACTGAACATTTCAAAGATAATAACTAATATTTTGGATATATGTACATATATTTTACAACAGGTTCGAATGATGATCATCCTCCGCTGGCATCAGCTTCTCTGGCTAGTTATTCCGCTTTTTGAACAATTTTATTGTGGAGAGATACGTCACGATCTTTGGTAATATTCCGTGAATTTCAGCTATCGCAACGGAGTTCGCCATATGGTTATGAGCAGAGACCTTAGTCAGTCAGGCCATCGATGAAATGTGACAGAACGGAGCTCCCCACCTCTACGGTATACCTTAACAGTAAGAATGAGGCATACTTCAACAGTACGGATAAAAGTGGTCGTTTCCCCAGCGATTTATCCTGAAAATAAGATCTAAAAGCATCAAAAGCTCTAAACAAGGTGGAAAAAAAAACTAATGATATCTTTCCCCAAATTCCTCCCGGGACTATTACAGCAGTTCTGGTTGGAGCCTTATCAGCTATACATATCCAAGTCTACATTATACTATATACTACTTTTTCGCGAGTGTGGATTTCATAAGGCAGTGTTTTAGATTCCTTAGAGATATAGGCTCACCGTCAAATTATTTCAGATTTCAAATGATATATTTTTTTTTAAAAAGCATATGCTGAACGCAAATGTAATTTTCGATGATAGAACAGTTGATTCATTATGACACAAGAATGCAAACTCTGAGACCCATAGGAAAAAGAACACGCAGTTGAAATGCACGTTGTTGCGCTATTCTTGATGTAGATGTTTTCAGTTAACTTGTGCTATTTTCAGTCCACCAGCTGTAGGAACTGAGGACATGGAGTTAGAGTGCAGTCGTGGAGGACCGGCTTCTTGTTGGATATTTTCGGAGCTTAAGAAACCTATCTTCGGTGAAAGGAGGTCCGGGACGTCTGAATTCTAAACTGGCTCTCCTGAGGACCCTAGAACTTGTGTTAGAAAGGACAGTAAAGACCGGTTAGCACGAGACTGCCAGTGCTCACTTCCCAACCTTGCATCCACGATTTGTCAACAGTAAATAAAAGTGAGTATTCAGTGACAAAAGTGAGTTATATAGTAATTATTCATTACGTTTTGTTGCTACCGCCAGCTGTAGTGTTTTTGTTAAAATGTAGCATTGGTAGTTTTCTTAAGTATAAGCATTTAAACAGACGGACTGGAGATTTGGAGACTTGGATACCTCAATATTGCTTGGTGAAGCACGATGATTTAGGATGGGCGGTTGGACAGACAGCCCTTGATTACTGAATTCAACTTCTGGGCAGTTCCTAAACCTAAGGAAGGAATTGACCTTGCGAATGGTATTGTTGTTACACTATTTATATTGTTACATTAGTGCTATTCTCCTTTAGTATGAGCGACACAGACAGTCCTTGAAGACCCAGTGATTGCTTGGGGATAGACGATCGTTGAGGATAAGCACCTTTGATGACTGGATGCGGCCTCTGCGCATTTCCTAAAGCTAAGGAAGTGAGTACAACTCGGTTCCCAGCATTGCAGCTGCGATTTGTGAACAATAAGTTAAGGTAAGTATTTATTGACAGAGGTGAGTTATTTAGCTTGTATCTTCGGCGACTGCCAACTATAGCGTTACTGTTGTTACCAGAGCTGGGCAAGTACCAAAGAAAAAGTACTCAAGTACAAGTACAAATACCGGAGGCCTGAGTACTTCAGCGTAAGTGCAAGTACCGCATGTATGAAAAGTACTTGTAACTAAGTACTAGGTCTATAAAAAGTACTGAGTACTTTTTGAAGTACTCTTTAAAGTACGTTTTAAGAATCATTGTACGTTGGCAGTAATATAATGAAGTTTGTCGCGTTCAGTTAATAGATATTAATAAATAAATACCTTTCGAAAACTATAATATGTATAGTAACCAGTAGATACTCTTTATATTTTTTTATAGTTTTCGACGCTGCAGGTAGAGTAAAACTTTCACCTTTCATTGCTACACTCATAAAAAATATTATAGGTCCGACCAAGCAAACCCATAATCGCCTCCAATAATGCATAAAAATTCTAAGAAAAAAATTTCCAGTAAATTTCTAAGAATAAATTGAGGCCTTCCCTACATCTGGTCGAGGCATCGTTGATTTTATATTGGCACGATGCATTGATTGCTTACCCTTGGTTATGTCCATTGACGTATATAATATGGACTGGATGCTTTTCAATTTCACGTGGGCACAATTGCTTGTGTCAAAAAGAGTTCGTATGTCGGTATCAACATTCAAAAAAATCATTGACGGGAAGTTGAAAAAGTGAGCACGCAGCTCGGAAGGTGATATTAATAAAATATTTACAATTTCTTCTGCGTATCTAATGAATATATTGTCTTTGGTAAAACAATTTTTTTTTCAGTAATAACCATAAATGATTAATTTAAAATCATGTGTTTCGACGAATCCACTATTTTATTTGTTTTCAGTTCTCTTTCAGTTGATACTTGGTGCTTAGACTGAAAGAGTCAGCAATATAGAAGTGAGCTCACTTTCTGCAGTGTATTTCTATGAACGTAGTCAGTCCATATTATACATGTCAGTGGTTATGTCATCAAGGTAAGACATCGCCGATTTTATATTCGAGCGAGACGTTACTGGTTTTTGTTCTACTTACCCAGTCTTCTTTGTATGTTCTTAGTTTGTCTAAGGTTCTGCCTTGACGCGTGAGTGCGGCACATGCTTTGACAGGAGTTGTGCTAGAGATTGTGTTTTCTTTTCTACGAAGATTTAGATATTTGTAGGTACTTAATAGACTCAGAAATACTTAAGAAAAATCTTAGTACTTAAGTACAAAACTAAGTCTTAAGTACAAGTAAATAGAAGCAAGTACTTATGTTCAAGTACTAAATAGGGGCATTTCAAAAGTATTGAGTAATAAGTCTTAAGTAACGAAAATGTACTTTAAGTAGTACTTAAGTTTTCTTTTACCTAAGTATTGCCCAGCTCTATTTGTTACATCAGTGCTATCTACCATCAACAGATGAAAGCAGCACCTTACTCATGGTACAGAGAATACAAGGTATTCTCATTCAATCTTGAGGAGAAAGAGTATTGTATTCTTTGTATACCGTGTTTTTGTATACATTACACGTCACCTCGCCCACTAATGTTGAAACGTGGGTTCGTGCAGAGATTACCTTGCTTTCTCTGTACCGTGCATCTTACTGTGCGAAGTGATGTGCCCATCAATTATCCATTGCGTGATCACTATTTGTAGCTGTGGTGTTATCATTTAAAAAATTATGCAATAGCCAGTACCTGACTGTACGAATATGAAGTGCTTGTCGAATACTCATTACCCAATAACCCCAACAGCTGTCGATTGGTTCCGCCTCAGGTGCCAGGTAAACTTGGTCGCGCCAATGATATCTTATGCGACGGGTTTATACCCTAGATGAAATCTATAGGGTACACTAAGTTTGTTATTGCTTTTATAACGCTACTGTTCGTCCGTCTGTCTGCTTGTCTCTTTATCTGCCTGTACGCACGATATCTCGAGAACGTGTATACTTAGAGAGCTGAAATGTTGCACACAGGCTAAAAAAAAACAAAATTGAATTAATTTCAAAAATGAGACAAATCGGGCAACTCCTTTTTGGGGTTTCCATACAAAAATTTCGTTTTCCATTATATATTTGGACACTGCCTGTGAGCTCGTTGACATAACGAGCTGAAATTTAGTACATGGTGTTTTCATAGTAATAGGAAATAAAACTTCTAAAATGGACTAAATCGAGCAACCCCTTCTTGATGTTGCTATATAAAAATTTAGGATTTTTACAATTACTGTGAAAACGATCAGTTAGACAGTTTTAATGTACTGAAAAGAAATTGGTTATAATATTTTTTTCTGTTCGATGAACCATTCTAGAAATATATGAGAAAAACCATTTCAAAAATCATACTTGCACAGAGAGGTGACCACACAAAATAACATACGGGCACTCATGTAGGGTATAATAAGAATTGGTCTTATTGTTGCATTAATTCTAGTTTTTTTACTTGTTAAGAATTAAATTTGTTTTGGATTTTAGCCCAAAATATGCCTACAAAATTATTATCAAAATACATATCAGAGAAAAACGAAATTTTATTATGTTGACCTTTCCATGGATTTATAATTATAGGTCTTTATAACTAGTTCTCAAGTTACAGGTGCAACGCAATAGTACGAAGGAGTTTCCTGATTACAATTAAAAAAGCTTTTGTTCAATTTTAAATCTAAAACAAAAAAAATCGAAAAAAATAAGATATTATGAAACAACTTTAATGCAGAATAAGGCTAGAAGCTATCGAAGACGTCAAATTTCAAAATTTCCCATTTGCAATACTTTTTTTTTTTTAATTGTTTTTATAATTAATATCAATTCGGTCTCATATATACAAGAATCGAACGTACTCGTATCAATAAATCATAAATGCCTTATAAATTATGCAAAAGTTTCCTTCATTCAGGACTTCTTCCAAGTGCGAATTAAACTCTTTGAATCCCTAGGTTGAATACCTGCTTACCTTACCGCAAAGTTTCTTAGAAAATTTAGCAAACAGATTAAAAATATAGAAAAAAGGTAATTGCTGCAATATCAATAATTGCATAAGAGCTTACCTAACTATTTCAATTTTGCAGATTTCTTTTATTCCATGTAATTCCTTCTTTCTAGACGACACTCGCCTGCCGATTGAAGGACATCAAGCGACATGGTATTAGATATGTAAGGGGTGCAATTACAAATAATAAATCCTGCAAAAGGGCGTCTCAACTACGTCAATAACTTGGGAAGGATATATGTATGTAGACAATACGAAATTGAGAGGAGTACACCAAAGAGGAAAGCCATTAATATCAGCAGGTTTAGGGTTTTGTCAGTCCCAAACAATTACTTCAGGATTACATCGAACAAAGAAAAGGCACAGAATGAAAAATGTGAGAAACTGTAGTCGATAGCTACGGAAGGACTTTTCTATACTCATAAAATATTAACTAGAGAAAAAAAGTAGGATGAAGGGATAAGGGAGCTACATGTGACTTAATGTTATCGCCATTTCAGCTTCTTGTCCCATGAATAGATACGTTTCAAGATATTTGCTCGTCGTATACCCTCTACCACATGTGGTTCATTCACATCGATTGTGCCGAATTGAGAATTCACATGCAATATTCATATGTAAGTACTGATTTTGACAAAGTTGATGATGATGATGATGGCCATGATGATGATAGTAATAAAATGCACCTAGATTTCGAGCAACGATTTGATGTTTCGCAAGGTGAAAGTCCATAATTAGATTCTTAGTTGACAGTTGAGTGTGCATACTTGCCAAAATTATCTTTTCGCTTCCACAATATTAAAACAATTACTTATCCCTGAGTACAGTTTCATCCAAAATGAAATAATATAATATAGTACTTACCAAAATACGTATTGCAAATAATCTTTCTCTCAACTAATTGTACCTACCCAAAATATACTTTTGGCGACATAGACTTGGCTTGGCAATATAACAATTCTTAACTACTATTTCAATTTCATTAGTTTAAAAAATGCTTATATTTTCTGATTACGATCGCGTGGGATTTAAAAAAAAGCAGCGATGTTTTGTACTTGAAATATTTTTTTTATAGTACATTTTTAACACTTGCTGCAATTGTCATAATGATTTAGCCTTTCAATTTCCCTAATTCTAGTACCATCCATATTGTTTTTAAAATAAAACAACCAAATTAACTATAAATCGTGTGAAATGTAAACAAAACTGATTTCCTTCATTCCATTTACCTCCCGAAAAATATCCAGATTATCTGTACTTGAAATGAAAAAAACAAATTCCTAGACAAAAAATGTAAAACTTAATTCTTTACAAAACCAAATAACTCTTGTCAGATAGATCCATTGATGAAAGACCCTTCCGACCATAAATAGAATAAGTCAAAAAGGTAGAATTGGTCTAAAAGACTAAAAAATAATAATAAAAAAAAATAAAAAATAATTTTTTTTTTATTTAGATAAGCTCTTTATTTGTTGGCTCATTGGCTCTTTTAAAAATTCCTTAAAAATAGGGTGGCAAAAGGCTCTACAAAGCGTAAACAAAAAGTCGCTAGCTAATCTAAAAGTTATAAAAGGTCAATAGGGACAATTAAATAATTAAAACAATTAGAAAAACTAAAAAACAAGAAAAATGACACAAGCAAAAGGAAAGCAAACAAGAAAAAATTCTGTATATAACGGATACAAGAATTTTGAAAAGGATCTAAAAGTTGTTCAAAAAATTTAATAGTCCCAATTTTGTCAATTGGGTAAGTGGCAGTTCCAAGAAGTTCCAATTTCCAAAATAATCTAATAAAAATAATGACCTAAACGAACGAATTTTCAACATAAAATTTTGAAATTTAGCACCGAAACCGAAACCGAATTGGGAACTAAATAGCCGATACCGTTATAGAGCCTGTAGTAATATACTCATAGACTCATAGACCTCTACAAACTGCCCTCATCATCCCTCCAGCTTAGCATCTCTAACAGAGTACTTGTCCTTCCCACAGCACGTGCAACGATTCCTAAGCGGGGAGAAGCCCCGTGGACTAATGTTGCAAATGCTGTGGACTGATATCACCAGCGAAAGACAAGAGCTCCGTCCTGCACCGACGATAGTGGTTGCCATGTGCAGTTGAATGTGTCCGCGTTCGTTGCCAGATATTCAAGACGTAAACGTCTCTTCTGTGCGTGATGTTGTGGGTCAGTACTGTTCTGATTCCCATCTCCGGCTCTCATGTAGTACAAGTGAATTGTAGATTTGGCCAGTGTCAACATAAAGCTAATCAAACAATTCACCCGACTACAAACCTTTGCTCCTTATAGACCAATTCTTATGATATCCTAAATGAATACCCGTATGAAATTTCGTATGGTCACCCACTTGAGCAATTTTTATTTTTGCGGGTGGTTTTTCGCATATATTTCTAGAACGGTTCATCGGACAGAAAAAATGTAACCAATTTTATAGGATTTCAAATTCTGAGGAAATTTTCAGTACCTACAATAAAATTTTCTAGGACTGATCGTTTTAACAGTATCCGTAAAAAATCTAAAGTTTTATATGGCAACACCAAGAAGGAGTTTCTCGATTTGAAATTTTATTTGCTATTACTAAGAAAACACCACGTACTAAATATCAGCTCACTATGCCAAGGCGTTCGAAGGCCAGTGTTCAAATATATAGTAGAAAACCAAATTTTTGTATGGCAACCCTACGAAGCAGTTGCCCGATTTGTCTCATTTTCGAACTTAAATTTACTTTTTTTTAAAGTCCTTGTGCAAAATTGTAGCTCTCTAAGTATAGACTTTCTCGAGTTATCGTGCGTACAGACAAACAAACAGACAGACAGACAGACAGACAGACGGGCGGACGGACGGATTGACGGACGGACAGACTGACAATCAAAAATCAAAATAACTTTTAATATGTGTCCAATCCATTTTGCTCTACCATCATTATTTCTATGCATTACAAACGGTCGTAAAATGAAAATGATGTATCCTATATAAAATGAAAGTGTTTTGTTAACCGAACAGGAAAGCTCAATATTGGCAGAATTTTTTGGCAGCGTTACCTAATTAAAATATTACTATAGGTACAATTTCACAACAGAAAAATTGATATTTGTTAATGAATAGAAGAGCATGATTAATAGTACATATCTGCAAATCATGTAGCACGTTTTACACCGTAGCAAACCCTTGTCAATCTTCTTGTAAGGTACACTTCATCAAATAAATTGTTGAAATGAAGTTGAATGCAAATTCTTATTTCATACTTAGTAGGAAAATTTTGTGTTTAATATAACTTTTTGAAAGCAATTGCAAGATATTTAGATTTTGTTATTTGCTTTTCTTGTGGGGCTTTCTCAATATAAACTTTTGGGTTGCATACAGTCCAACTTATTTCCTTTTGTACCCCGGGAAAATGAAGAATAGTAGGAAAAAATGATCAATCATTTTCCGTCGGCTACGTTGTGCTTTTCAGGTGAATTGAGAGGAAGTCTAGAGCAAATAAATATAACTTGCAATTAACAACATAATCATTAATTTAACCTCGTGTAAATACAGCGTTATTTTATCATAGATAATTTAGTGAAAAGCTTACCATTCATGCAGCTCTCTATCCGCTTATATAATCTTGACAACGTAAATGTATTTTGCTTAAATCTTAACAAATTTTTATTTCTGTTCTTTCAATTTACTTGGTATGTAAATATTTCAACAAATCTGTTGCCATTTTGTAGATAAAAACTTTGATGTAAAGGTGTTTTGTAACTAATTCTTCTTCAAGGTATCATATCTTTCCCTTCTTTATCGCTACATGTATGGTCAATGCTAATGCTGACATATCTAGTTTGATTGCGCGCTACACTCACGCTGCAAACCGCGTACATCCTCTTACACTTCAAAATACTTTCGGCTGTACAGTAGCAGGCGCGGATCTAGCATTGAAATTAGGGGGGGGGGGGTCATCTTACAAATTACATCTGTGGAGCAAAAAAAAAAAAAACACAACATCCAACGCCAACGCCGTAAGTCGGTGCCACCGCAGTACTTACTGCAGTACTTGGAACTAGGTAATCCGCATTAAGCGGTGTGGATTATGTGTCATTTGTTAGTATACTTATTTTTACAAACACTAATTTTTTTAATAGAATAGGGTGCAAACTGCAGGAGTCATTCAAGCCAAACTGTTCTCAGTTTTCCACACTGGCATATATAATATGGACTGCTCGATATGCTATTTCTTGCGGGTATAATTTTTTGTGTCAAAAATAGTTCATACGTCGGTGCCAACATTGAAAAATCCATTGGCGGAAAGTTGAAAAGTGAAACCTCCCGAATTTCTATTAACCCAAATAATTAATTTAAAAACATTTATTTCGACAAACCCACTTATTTATTTATTGTTTACAGCCCTTTCTCAGTTCGCACGTTACATAGAAAAGTCACCCAACTCAAAAAATGCAACTTTTCAGGAGAGCGAAAAAACGAAAAGCTGTACATAGAATTAATTCTAGCTTAACGTAGTAATTGTTTGCTAAAAATAGTCTGAACTCTTAAATTTGTTAGTAAATATATTTCTGAAGATTTTTATAAAAGAAATTTTAAGTTTTTGTTACCGCAGTTGGCAGTCCCGCATCCTCTTAAGTTGTGTCACTTTTCTTTGTTGCGAATAAATATTTTTAGAAGTTTTTTTTAAGTGGCACAACTCAAAATACGATTTTTAAGAATTAAATTTCGTACTTTGAACTTTGTGGAAAAATGTCATAACTCATAATAACATTTGTAAGAAATAAATGCTGTTTTTTGGAAAAGTGACACAATTTAAAATAATACTCTTAAAATGTCGAAAACATATTTACGTTTGTTATGAAAATCGTCACAACTCAAAAAGTGACACTGACACACTGTTCTATGAAGAATATCTCTGTTCTTAAGTAACAGAAAAGTGACACTATCGCTATCTAGCGGCAAAAACAATCAGATAGAAATATGCCAATTTCATGGTGTAATTAACTCAAAAACGACAAATTTTGAGTTAGGTCACATTTCTATGTGACGTGCGAATTAGTAGTTAGTGCTTAGATCGAAAGAGAACTCTATATAGAAATGAGCCCACTTTCTGCAGTGTATTTCTATGGACGTAGTCAGTCCATATTTTAAATGTCAGTGGTTTTACATAAGAACGCTGCAAATATTTTAGAATGTTAGGAGTGTTACATGCCAAAATTACCTAAAAAGGGGCTTATCTCTCTTTAAGGCGAAGAAATTGCCATCAGCAAGTGATTCAAATTCCTCACTTAAAAACCAAAAGTATTTCCCATAGAACGACTTGGGACAAATAAAAGTTTTAAATTTCAATAGAAAAAAGCCCCACGACAAATCTTACCTTCAGTAAGATTTGTCGAAAATAAAAATACGATATGTATGTACATATATACCTACATACATATCGGGCGCATAAAATTTACTCGGTGAAGATTTAAACGATCAAGTCTTCACTAAAAAGCCTCCTTTCAGCAAATTGTCGCGAGCGGCATACATTGTGGATGCAGCAATGTATGCACAATAGCAAGACGATGGTTTGATATTTATGAAAATATCAAATTTCATTTCAACCATCGTCCGCCACGATAGGCTGAACACTAATTGTAAACAGGTAAAGAAAATAGAAGTTGCGATAAGAAAAAAAAATAAACGTTTTGTGAAAATAACCATAAGAGGAAGTTTGTGAACAAAGCAAATGTAAAAAAAAATATATATATAAATAAAATAAAAGTGTGCGAGTTGTCTTAATCATAGCTTCCTGAAACGGCGTAGAGTGATTGCCTTCGACTAAAAGCCCCGAAATATAACAGGAGTTAGGACTAAGTTAAGTTAGGGCTCTGATGTGGTAGCGATGGATCTGTTTCGTGGCTTGGGAAGTGTTTCTCTGAGGTCAGAAACCCAAATTCCGAGAAAAACCTATACACATACAATAGCATTCATTGAAATAAATTTTTATTTTTTTAAGTTTCGGAATAAAATTTTTTTTTAGGTTGAATTATATAAATAAAAAAAGTATAAAATAAAAAATATATTTTTTCAAATAACTCAATTAATTAAAAAAAATTTCTTAAAATTTAGGAGTGGGGTCATGACCCCCACGACCCCCCCCCCTCCCCTGGATCCGCCACTGTACAGTAGGGTGGAGCGAAAAAAAAACATTTTTGAATTTCATGTAACCTATATGTGGAATAGTTGCTGTTGATTTAGAGTGGATTGGAGCTTTTTCCAAACCACTTTAGTCTGCCTACTATTACAACCTTACCACTTGTGGGGGGATAGTAATAGCTTCGTAGTAGCAAAATAAAAACGTCGAACTTCGTATGAAGGTGTTTATTTCCTTTCTAACTAACATTTTATTAATTGCTATGATTTATATACAAATTTTTCCTGTCTAGAATTTAATTTAAATTTCATATTTTTCCCACAAAATATTTTCCCACAAAAATATTTTCTCACAAAATTATGCTTACTCTTCAAAATTTAAGCTTCGCAAAATTTGCCCATGCATATGAAGGATTCATGTTACATAAAAAATATGTGATAAGAAGAAAATATTTTTCGTGGGAATGAAAATCTATCTATACATGAATTTTATAATAGAGATAATGTGCGCTTGAGAATGAATTTCTGTATTTCTTGAATTGCAATTTTCTTTTTTGCTGCGGGCCTTGACATCCTCCCGGGGTTGAGCATTTTGCTCAATAATGTTAAACATCTTGTTGAATTTCGAAGGAGAATTCTTCTTCCTTGGAAGTGGACATTCTCGTTGGTTTTATGGCATTTATCGCACCCCTTGAATTCGATCTTAGTCGACTCCAGATAAGATATGCTGCAATCATCACTATGACTGCTAATGATGAATATCCTATAGTGAATTGGTGGACATCGTGAGGTTGTATTTTCACCGGGAGATGTTGATGTGCCTTTACGTCTTGTACTGCCCTTTGTAGGTCAATAATATCGTGTAGTTGTTGATGATGTAATTTTAATTGATGTTCGTCAGGAGGGTGTGTGAACTTCTTTATGTCGATGGATAATGGATGATCAGTTAAGTTCATTGAAGGCATAAAAGAAGATCTGACCTGTGTTGGATAGATGTTATGAGAGCTAATTGCCATCAACTCTTGTTTAATTAGACAGTTATCGTTGAATTTAAGCAATCCTGAGCTCTGGAGTGTTTTTTGAACCGTCCTTATTCCGCATACGATGTTGATCCTCGTTTCCCTTTTGACGGCATATATCCAGTAGTTTGGATTAAACAGTTGTATCCACTTCTGAGTGTCATTTATCTGTACAATCTCACAAGTTGATAGGTCTTCTTGATTGTTAATTAGATTAAGTTCACATTGACACATATTGGCTTCCTTGTTGTAAATTGGTCGGACTTGGTTGCATAGATGGATGCTTTTTCCAACCGAATTGCACCTTGTTACCTCAATATCTGTTATTGGGTAATATTGATCACGATGAAGGCTTACCAATAGGAAATTCGTTGAGGGTTTTATTGCCAAGAAGGTGTTATTTCTCAGTACTGGCACTGGTAGCAACCTGAACATTTCAAATTCTTCTCGAGTGAATAGTGGAAGTTTAATGTTGAAAACTATATGTCGCGGTGTTACTTCTCCGTGAACAGTCATTAAGCTGTATAATTGATGCAAGTCTAGGTGATCATTCGATCCTGGCAGTCGCAACGTTGAGGGTAGGTGATTTTTGATATTGCTCAATTCATTCTTTAATTGCCTTGGTGTAAGAAGCATTGGATTGCTTCTCCCATTCCGGGTGTCGGTAATTACTTCTATTAGTGCCTCTTGTATGTGTTGATAGTTGGACATAATCAGTGAGGTATACATGGATAAAGTTGCGGTTAGCTTAGCTCTCCTCTGTTTTTCTATCACCGAGTTCGCTTCATGTACTTCATTAGTGAGTTGCTTTAGAGACCTTTCAAAGACTTCGAATTGGCTATTAATTTGTTCCTGACTCTTTTTCATAATGTTGGTAGTTGATTCTATTAAGGAGGTTTGATTTTTCAGCAGTTGTAAAAGATAATCTTGGTTTGTTTTTATATTATCTATTATTTCTGATGCTTGGTTGGCATAATTTTGGTCTAGAATACCAAATAATTTATTTGCAATGTTGCCTATTATGTCTAAGGGTGATCTCCTTGTTCTGGTTGCGGTGTATTCATTTTGATTCAACAGAAGCTCATTGTTGTCCTTTATTTCATTCATATGATAGTAGAACTGCTCTAATATTGCCTTACAATACTCTCCATCTTCTGTGAGGTTACATAGGTGGCTAAATCGTTTTATTCCCCTTTCAAAACTTTTGAATTCCTTCCAGTAGTTTTCCAAATCATAAAATACAAGTAGGTTCCATTCACTCGCCACAAGATTGGTGATACCCAGATTCTCAAAATATAATCCTGGTTGATGATCAAAGCGGGTGATTTCTACTGGCTCAAGAGTTCTACTAAAAACTGGTAGTATCAGGGATGTTAGTAGAACTAAGCTTAGTACAGATTTTGAGATACGTGGTTCCCTTTGTTTCTTTTTTACTGGTTGTTCTGTGCCTATGTCTTCTTCATTATTCGTGCTCTGCATGGAAGTGGTATGATTACTTGAAGACCTTTTAAGCCAATTTGAATTTATGGGTAGAAACCGACCTTTATATGGATGTTTTGTTGTTATTTTCGTGATGGGCCGTTGCATAGCCACAAGATTTGTATTAGCTTGGTTTTTGTCTTCTTCCCTTTCATCTTCTGTAATTGGCAAAGGACAAAGTGCGTGAATAGGTCTACGAAAAACTCCAGATGCTGTCCTTACGTCTGCCACACGCACTAAAGCATCGGCACCTTTGATGGCTTCAGTAATTCGTCCTAATTGCCATTTAAGCGGAGGGAGGTTATCGTCCTTTATAACTACCATGGTACCTGGCTGTATGTTTTGTGATCGTAATTTCCACTTATATCGTTGTTGTAATTCACTCAAGTATTCTTTTGACCACCGCTTCCAAAATTCAGTCCTTATATAGCTGACTAGTTTCCATCGTTCCAGTAAGTTCGTTTTCACTGGGTTAGCAGTTGGATCCATTAACGATGTAAGTGGTTCCCCAATTATAAAGTGTCCTGGAGTTAGAGCAGTCAAATCATTAGGGTCTGACGACAACGGCGTAAGTGGTCTGGAATTTAATACCGCTTCTATTTCTATCATTACTGTTCCAAGTTCTTCGTATGTGAGTGATGCTGAGCTTACTGTTCTCTGCAGCAGATGTTTTGCAGATTTTACGGCTGCTTCCCATAATCCCACAAAGTGGGGAGCTCGTGCTGGAATGAAGTGAAAGTCAATTGTTTTAGTGGTACTAAAATTGACAATTTCCTCCCTTGATTGCTGAGACTCGAATATTTGTTGCAGCTCTTCCAGTTGATTTCGAGCACCAACGAAATTGGTTGCATTATCACAATATATGTTTCTGCACATTCCCCGTCTTCCGATGAACCGTTTTAATGCGCCGATGAAACCATTGGTGGTTAAATCGGATACGACTTCAAGGTGTACTCCTTTAGTTGCGAAGCAGCAAAATACCGCTACATAGGATTTTTGTGGACGCTTTCCTCTAATTTTGTAATGGGTCCAAATTGGTCCGCAAAAGTCTACGCCTGCATTAACAAATGGTCTCGCAGGTTGAACTCTGGTTGAGGGTAGGCTACCCATTATTTGAGAGAGTGGACGAGGTTTAGCCCTAGCACACCTAACACAATGGTGGACTATGGATCGCGTAAGAAATTTTCCTCTAATTGGCCAGTAGTGCTGTCGAGCGATAGCAAGAAGTGTTTGTGGACCACAATGAAGTTGTTGGATGTGTAAATGATTCAGCAGAAGTTTCGTGAATGGATGTGAAGCAGATAACAATATTGGGTGTTTGGCGTCAAATGACAAATTTGAGGCTTCCAATCTACCTCCAACTCGCATAATATCCTTTGTGTCAAGGAAGGGAGTAAGATTAGTCAATTTGTTCGTATTACTGAGGAATCCATCCCTTTTTAGTTGTGCCAGTTCATCCTTAAAATCTAATTGTATGGTCTTAATGATACCCTCCTTTGCTGCTTCTAGTTCCATAACACTGAGAGCCATGCCACTTATTCTTTCGGGCTTCCTCTTCCTGATGTTGTTTATAAAACGTAGTATATAGGCAGTGATGCGCTGAAGACAAGGGAAAGAATTTCTGTGGTTTATTGCCAAGAGTAGCGGTGTGTGATCCTTTACTGAGAGCAGTGTAATTCGGCAAGTCCTTTTCTCCACATCATCTTCGGAAATAGGACTATGGGCAGTGCTTGGTGAAAATTTAAATGTTGGTTCTCTTAGAAATCGTGGACCGTTGAACCATATTTCAGAATTTAAGAGTTGGGTTGGACCTGCTCCTCTTGATACTAAATCCGCAGGGTTTTCCTTAGTACCGACATGTTTCCATCTTTTTATGTCGCTTAATTCTTGAATGCATGCTACTCGATTTGCCACAAAGGTTTTAAATGTTGATGACTCGGACTGCAACCATGAAAGTACAATTGTTGAATCAGTCCAGTAATATTTGTGTGCGCAATTTGTCTCCATACCTTTATGAAGACGATCAGTTAGCTCTGCTAAAAGTTTGGCGGCACAGAGCTCGAGACGTGGTAACGTTGTTGATTTGGTGGGTGCTACTCTCGATTTTGAGCACATCAATTGAACAGTTATGTTTCCATGATGATCTATTGTCCGTATATATACTACTGCTCCATAGGCCTTTTCTGAAGCGTCCGTAAATCCATGCATTTCTCTTGTTTTTACCTTGGATTTGGAGCACACATACCTAGGAACTGTCACATTGTTAAGTTCCTTTAACTCATCACGAAACCTTACCCATTTAGTATGAAGTTCCAAGGGAAGTGCAGCATCCCAATCTAATTTTAAAAGCCATAATTTCTGAAGAAATTTTTTTGCTTGAACGATTACTGGATTAACGATGCCGAGTGGATCGAATATATGGGCTATATCTGATAAGACGGTACGTTTCGTAACTTCAGTTCTTTCTGACCAGTTCGTTGTGATTGCGAAGACGTCAGATTGCGGCCACCATGTTATTCCCAATGTCTTGATATGACCTTCCTTTTCATCATCCAGGTCTAGTTTTAGTTCAATGTCATTTTTTGGAACATGTTTAAGCAGTTCTGGATTATTGCTGCACCACTTTCTCAAGCGGAATCCTCCCAATTTAAGAAGCTCTGTCAGTTGTTTTTGCATGTTTAAAGCCTCCATCATGCTGTCACTTCCTGTCATGACGTCATCTACATAAAAATCCTTTAATGCTGCCTTGGCTCCGAAAGGGTATTCTTTGTTATTATCCTCTGCCAATGACCGTAGGCACTTTATTGCTAAATATGGAGCAGAGGAAGTGCCATATGTTATTGTTTTCAGTCGATAATGTTTAAGTTGCTGTTCTGGATTTTATCGCCATATTATCAATTGCAGATTTTGATCAGTATCGTTCACCCTGATTTGTCTGTACATCTTCTCGATGTCAGCAGTGAAGACATATTTATGAAGACGGAAGCGTATAAGGTTACTGAAGAGGTCATCTTGAATTGTGGGACCATTGTACAACACATCGTTAAGAGATTTGTTTGTTGAAGTTTTGGCAGAGGCGTCGAACACTACCCGCAGCTTAGTCGTGCTACTGTCTGGTTTATGCACGCAGTGATGTGGAATAAAGTAATGAGGAGTAGAAATAGATCTTGGGTCTATTTTTTCCATATGCTTCAGTTCCTCATATTCCCGCATGAATGCTACATATTGATCTCTAAGCTCTGGATTCTTCATTAATTTTCTTTCGATAGAGAAAAATCGTTTCAGTGCTAAGTCCTTTGATAGGCACAACGTAGATGGATCTTGTCTAAACGGAAATTTCACAATGAATCTTCCCCCCTTGTCTCGGAGAGTTGTTTCCTTAAAATGTTGCTCACAGTACCGTTCCGCAGCTGTCATTGGTTCTTTGACTGATTCGGCTTCCTCTAGTGCCCAAAATCGTTCGATCCGATTATCTATACTAGCATTGCTGATTCCACAAAATGTTTCAGGGTGTGAGTAATTTGAAACCTTACCCATGATTAACCATCCGAGTACAGAATTCTGTAGAGTTGGAAGGGAATCGTTAAACTTAATTTGTCCAACTGCCATAAGAGAGGCGTATATTTCTGCACCAATTAACATGTCGATTTTCTGTGGGATGTTAAACTGTGGGTCAGCAAGTTGAATGTTGGACGGAATAGGCCAATTCTCAATGTCGATATATTTATGTGGTTGATTGTTTGCAATAGATGGCAACACAAATGCCTCTAAGTGTACCTTATAGCCACTGGTACATGAATTGAGGGTTATATTTACCCTTCTTTCAGCTCGATGTTTGGAGTTTCCAATTCCAGTTATCTTCAGCTCCTCAATTACGTGATTAAGACCCAGCCTTCGCCACAGCCTGTCAGAAATAAAATTGGACTGTGATCCAGAGTCCAAAATGGCGCGACATTTAGTTGCTTGCCCATATTTGTCCAGTACGTAAACTATTGCAGTTGCTAGAAATACGTATTTATTACTCTTCTCAAGAGGCGGAGATGGTATTTTTGCTGCCAGACTTATTGGGTGGCCTTCAATTATTGTCTGATTAACGGGCCCTTGCGATGGTTTTTGAATTTTTTGCTCGGGTTTTGTTGCTGGCCTTGGTTCATCGAAATGTACTAACGTATTATGCCTTTTTGAGCATTTTGAGCAACTTCTTGAGGTACATTCAGATGCAGCGTGACCAGATCTTAGACAGTTCACACAGAGCTTATTTTTCTTTAAGAAGCTCATTCGGTTTTTTGGTGAATATTGCAAAAATCTTTCACATGCAAACAGTGGATGATCCTTCTTACATGAAATGCAGCTCAGAGTTGAAGCACCAACTAGAGAAGAGAGCCTCGAGAGCTGCCGCCTTTGACCTCCTTTGATCTTGTCTTCTAAGCGTCCCTTGTTGCCCAGGGCTTCCAATGACTGAAAGCGAAGTTCCAGAAAGTTTAGAAATGACGAGATGGACTGAAGTTCCTTGGGGGTTTCGAGGCTTTGTTCGTATAGTCCGTGCGTAATTCGGTCTAATTTTTTGAGAGTTAAATGTAGTAGGATGGCATCCCACGCTGTTGTTTCTGTTCCCACATTCTGAAGGCCCAATATGCATTCCTTGGTTACATCATGCAGAGATTTGACTGCTGATGCTGATTCCGTATGGATTGTTGGTTGAGCAAGTAATTTGTTCAGTAAAGCCGTTACTAGCAGTCGTTTATTGTTGTAACGGTTTTTTAAAATCTCTCATGCTGAAATATAATTTTCTTCGGAGACTGGTAGATGGCATATTAGTGCTTTAGCTTCACCACTCAAATTTCCGATGAGATAAAACATCTTTTGGGCGTTACTTAAAGGTTGATTATGAATCATTTGAGTATAAAGGTCGAAAAATTGCTTCCATTTTAAATAATTACCATCGAACGTTGGTATAACAATTTTTGGTAATTTCACCTGTGGACTATGGTTGGTAGTGGTTTGACAAAATTGTTCTAGGTTCTGAGTTAATTCAACTAGGACTTCATGAACCCATTTCTCTGTTTCTATAAAAAACTCTAATTGGTAGCCACCAGGGCTTGACCTGTCTGTGAGTGCCCAAATTGTCTGGTTGGTTTGTGATATGTCTAACCAATAGTTATCTATGCTTTTAATCTTGAGCTCGTAATATGGTCTGGGATGGGCTTCTTGTTTTGTGGATTGGATATTCTGCAGAAGACTAGTAAGAGCTTTGATGAGAACCTTCTGCCTTCTTATCAACCCTTGAAGTTGTTCATCGATATCTTCCTCATATTCATTGAATGAGAACTCTTCGGCTTCCTCCTCAGTGGCACCTGGTTGATCGTCCTTTGTTGATTCCGCTGCAGTTGACTTCTCCCCTCTAGTTGGAAGGATGGTTAATGCCTTTATCTTCTCTTTAGTTTTCATGACACCACCCTGTACCTTCTTAAAGAAGTTGCTTGTGAAGTACGCATTGTTCGGGTCCGTATCTGCTAATTGTTGTAAACGTTCATCATTATTCACAAACTTGGTCCATTCGGCCTCCAGAGTATCAAGCCTTGTTTTCAGGTATTCTGGTGTCTTTCTGTCGGTTGAGTCCTTGTTATAATTAGAAATGAATTGCTCGATTGTCTTCCCAATCTTCTGCTGTTCGGCAATGAGGTCCTCCATGGTTGAAGTGGCTATTTGTGGAGTCACTGGCTTCCTTCCTTCCTTCTTTGGGCCAAAGCCGTTGTATGGTAGCTCTGATCCCTTGGGGCTGGTTCCTCTTCTGGAATCACTGGCTTCCTTCCTTCCTTCTTTGGGCCAAAGCCGTTGTATGGTAGCTCTGATCCCTTGGGGCTGGTTCCTCTTCTGGAATCACTGGCTTCCTTCCTTCCTTCTTTGGGCCAAAGCCGTTGTATGGTAGCTCTGATCCCTTGATCACGTCGGGGTCACCAAATGTTGATTTAGAGTGGATTGGAGCTTTTTCCAAACCACTTTAGTCTGCCTGCTATTACAACCTTACCACTTGTGGGGGGATAGTAATAGCTTCGTAGTAGCAAAATAAAAACGTCGAACTTCGTATGAAGGTGTTTATTTCCTTTCTAACTAACATTTTATTAATTGCTATGATTTATATACAAATTTTTCCTGTCTAGAATTTAATTTAAATTTCATATTTTTCCCACAAAATATTTTCCCACAAAAATATTTTCTCACAAAATTATGCTTACTCTTCAAAATTTAAGCTTCGCAAAATTTGCCCATGCATATGAAGGATTCATGTTACATAAAAAATATGTGATAAGAAGAAAATATTTTTCGTGGGAATGAAAATCTATCTATACATGAATTTTATAATAGAGATAATGTGCGCTTGAGAATGAATTTCTGTATTTCTTGAATTGCAATTTTCTTTTTTGCTGCGGGCCTTGACAGTTGCCTTTGATTAAATGTAATTACTGGGCAAAGTCTCATTTAAATCGTGTGTATCCTTTGGCTGTCAAAACGACCTTGTTTTTTTTAGCTTTGTACTATAAATAGCCAAAAAACGTTTATAATTTTTTATGTAAATCCAAATGAAATTTAGGTCGATTCGAGCTCCTACTATATTAATTTTAATACAACTTGACCATAGAATTCTGAAATAATCGTTTGGAGTCGTGCCTTGGCAACAAGCGCGCGGGCTTGTTGCGGGGCAAGGTCAAAGTTAACTTAATTACAAGGTTAGGAAGCAGGCGAGATTTCCGAATGTGCACACGGCAAAAAAAGGAAGAAAGAAAGAAAAAAAAATGACAAAAAAACCAAACTCTCTTTAAAACTTTTACGAATAAAGATAAAAAATGTGAAATCGCGAATTGCATACAACGAAACAGAATAGCAAATGACTCATTTTCATAAGTGAATGAGAAGGGCCGGAATTTTCAGGTTTTACTCTCATAAAATGTTCCCGCGCTTTTGTGACATGTTGTGAGAAATATGCTGATCAGAGAGCGAAGCAAAAATCAGAGGAACATGACATTTGTCAAGTAACATCGAGTGCCTGGAAAGATTGCCCCAGGAGTCCCAGTGTTTCGTACAAGGATATTATCTACCTTCAAATTCAAATGTGAAAAACTTAAACGCGCCTTCTACTTCTCAGATGAGAACAAAACTCCGTTCTTTAGCAGAGGCTTGTGATCGCACAGGAGACTTAGACAGATTCGCTGCAATTCTTGTTAATGCTGCCCTAAACGACATGCGAATAATAACAGCGCAAGAATCATCTAAAATAATAGACCGCAGTAAAATTAGGAGAGAAAGAGTTAAGGCTCGCAAGAATTTAAAAAAGAAGCATGAAGAAGAAATAACCTGTGTCTATGGAATATATTTTGATGGGAGAAAGGATAAAACTTTGATTCAAGTAAAGGAAGGATGCTCTTTCAAGAAAGACAGTCACAGAGGAACATATAGTATTAGTTTCAGAACCGAGTTCGGTTTATCTCGGTCACCTAACTCCATCATCTGGAAATGTCAAAATATTAAAAGAAGCTTTTTGGAATTTCTGGAAAAAAAAACATAGATATTTCCGAGGTGCAAGCAATTGGATGCGATGGGACAGCGGTAAATACAGGTTATAAAAAAATGGAATAATATGGTAACTTGAAAATTCTGGAAAAACTACTGAACCAGAAGGTTATTGGGGAGAAATTGGAAAAAGTGTTTATGTGTGTTTAATTTATAAGAAAATTCATTTGTTTACGACATTTGTCATCTTAACCTGTCTTTACGTGAGATTTTCATTTGTTGTTTTTCATGGAAAAACCTTGCCGGAAGTGGGTTTTTTGTAAAAAATCTTTCAATTACTCATAAACTTCGGTTTTCTTGAGTTGATATCTTTTAAAAACATTTGAAAACTCGATTTTTGAGTAAATTGTTTTCCCTTGTGACAAATGTTAAAGGTGAAAATTTATGTGTAATTTTCCTCGAAATTGTTCGAGGAAAAGTGTTTTGTTATAATCAATATGTTCTGTGACTCTCTTTCCATAGTTGGTGTAAATTTCAAGTGAGAGACATTGAAATTTAACTAATTATGACATAATTTCCATTTGCCACAGTGTTGTTGTTTCTGCATGTATGTATTTATGTTTACAATTTGAATGGAGAAGTTAAATAACTTGTAGTTTTTTCATGTAAATTTGATGGCGTTTCTTATTGTAAGTAATTCATTGTTTATTTCTTTATATAATTCATATTTTCTTTTTATTTCAGATAATTTTATATGTGGACATAGGTATATAGGTACCAATTCTTCGTAGGAGGAATCTAAGCCAGTCGATTTCTCTGGCTTCTACTTAAGTGAAGTACTTTAAATTTGTTTGATTTGTTCTAATTTCTTTTCTTTTCTTTTCAGCTTCGTTCATCGCTGAACAGAAGGTTTAGGGCCAATTCTGAGTTTTGTTAAAGGGTCCGACTGGAAGCTGTGAGTCATTTCTCATGAGTTTTGAGGGTGAGCAATGGGCTTTGCCTTGGCCTAAATTCCAGAGTCCTCCCACGAGGGGCCTAACCTCTTTTTAATTCATTCCATTCCAATTATATGCCATAATTGTAGAATTTTTGTTTTACAAAAAATTATTTTCTTTTTTTCATTTCCGTTGATAGCAACCGTCGACATCACCGTAATTAACCATTTATCAAAATCCATAAATTCTGGAGGTGGTTCCACTTTGATTCATTTTCAAACAGAAATTTCTAATTATTATTAATTTACTTTATATCGCACCATCACTTTCACTATTGATCTCCTATTTCTTTAGCCCCACCCACCCTTTCAACTTTATCTTCCCGTCTAGAAATGAAAATCTGATTAAAAAATGCTCATTAGGTAATAACAAATTAATTTACTAAATTCTCGAGTTGCCAGTGCTAACTTGCTATCCAGCAACGTCAGTATTGTGTCCTTTTGCTTTAAGGTGAGGTACTTTCTACAGATGCGATTTGCTGCTAAAATTATGGTTATTAATTAAAGAGTGTTATAAGTACAACTTTTTATTATCTTTATGCTAACTCTATATCTTTTATACGGAACTATTTTTTTAGAATATGACAAAAATCACAGCTGCAAGGGCTAAGTGACTTCGGTTGCAATAATTGTCCACTTCCAGGTTGAACTTTTAATCAATACGGTAGCAATTAAATTTTTATTCTTTAAATCGTAATTTTCGTCACATGAAATGAATTTCAAAATTTCGCATCATTTTGTCTTAACGTAATTGGCATAAAAAAAGAACTAAAACAAACGTAAAACTAAAAATTTATTAAAACAATTTAAATAGGTGAAAGCTGTGTTTTGCATCAATATTTTGTGTGATTCTTTGTAAAAGGTTTCTCTGACGTTTCTTGAATCTAATTTGCTTCTATTTGAAATCTTTGCATTGCATGAATAATGAATGAATTTACATTGGAAAATGTAAGCAAAATATAGTGATTATCGCCTACAGAAAATTGTAATTTTAAAGTCATTCCGTGGTAGATATTCGTATTTGATGAGTGTATTTAAACAACAAAAATTAGACAAGGACTTCTTAATTTAAAATGCATTTAATTATAAAAAAATAAGACTTCTATAAAACAATGGAAATACTTAAAACTAAACTGTTCTCAGGCACAAAGCTGATAAAGTACTTCATTTTTCCAGAAAGGTAAAATTCTAGTGCATAAATTCGACGCTGAAGGCATCGTATTTCGTCTTCCTGAAACGATATGCCGTGCATGGCGTGATAAAGATTATTCAAGAAAATTGAAGAATATGAATTTCATCGTCGGATTAGGTAAATTAGATTGAAACTATTAACAATGACAATGGGTTTTAGATTTTCCGATAAGCTCTATGATGTTACGGGGTGGTTAAATCCTTTCTAAGGTTTCAATTTGTGGCAACCGTACTGCTTCTCAATCATGATTGGTAGCACGTCTGTAAACATTTGTAAAATTTAATTATACTGAACAACACGTTGTAAATTGAAGTTTAGTACAACAGAGTAGGCTGACTAGTTCCTTCTTTTAAACGATAACGATTAGCTTGTGGAGCATATATCACGAACCACTTGCTGTGGCGCTGCCAATTTAGAACTTCTCAATTCTCGGGACAATGAGTTTGGCCTTCGGCCAATCCTTCCAGTGTGCTGAAAATTGACTATAGTATTTATTTTGAACGTTAGGTAATGTAGTTTATGATTTCGGTGATTATTTTCGCACAGCATTGTGTTTATTTGATTAATGAGTAATTTTGTGAAATCTTTTCATAGGTCTAATAAGGCCTACTAGAGTAGACCGTGGGCCTTATTACCCTACCTAAACTAAATTTTCAATGACACTAATATTCCTATATAGGATTATGATTGTGCCATTATTTTTGTTCCAAAGAATGACGACTGTTTGGATTTAATCTGTTGTAGGTTAGAAAAATTATGACTAAAGTTGTTAGGGGTCCTTATTATCCCCCTGGGGGTTAAAGAGGCCCATTTTTATTGGAAATTATAAAAATAACCGAATTTTGTTGATTTGCTTAGTTTAACAAGTTTAAAGGGAATCATTCCGCTGATTATATTTTACAAAAGTTAACTTTTGCTTTGCGCCTTATTATACTGTGGTAATTCAATGCAGAAAGTTCGAAAAATGAATCGTAAAAATTGCGAAAAATCGTTAAGGTTGCAAAAAGTTCAAAAAATGAATCGTTAAGGTTGTAAAAAAGTAGTGAAAATTGTAAAAAAATCGTTTGAGATTGTAAAAACTTCGCAACATAAATCGTAAAAATTGCAAAGAAATCGTTAAAGTTGCAAAAAGTTCGAAAAATAAGTCGTTGAGATTGGAAAAAAATTTTTAAGATTGCTTAAAGTTCGCCAAATTATCTTAAAAATTGGAAAGAATTTTGCAAGAATTGCCAAAAATTGTGTTTGTGTGTGTGTGTTGTCTAGTGCGTTTTTCGCTAATTCTAAATTTTTTCTTAAAATGCTAAAATTTTGTGTTTTCCAATTATTCCGAATTTTTTCCAATTGCGACAAATTTTTTCCAATTTTCCCAATATTTGTCCAGTTGTCCCGAATTTTTTTAATTTTTTCCGAATATTTTTCCAATTGTTCCGAATTTTTTTAATTTTTTTCGAATAAAATATTGTTCGGAATTTTTTTGCACTTGTTCTGAATTTTTTCCAATTGTTCCGAATTTTTTACAATTTTTCCGAATATTTTTCCAATTGTTCCGAATTTTTTTAATTTTTTTCGAATTTTTTTCCAATTGTTCCGCATTTTTTTTTTCAATTTTTCCGATTTTTTCAAATTGTTCCGAATCTTTTTCCAATTTTTCCGAATTTTTTCCAATTGTTCCGAATAATTTTTCAATTTTTTCGATAATTCTCCAATTGTTCCAAATTTTTTCCAATTGTTCCAAGTAATTTTCCAATTTTTCCGAAATTTTTAAGGAAGAATTGCCGAAATTTGTGTGTGTGGTCGAATGATTTTCACTACTTCTGCGAGTTTTTTTAAATGCTAAATTTTTCGTGAAATTAGCAATGAAATTCGCAAGAATTTCCCAAAAAGTGTGTGTGTGTGTCTATAGTTGAGTGCGTTTTTCCCACGAATTTCTTAAATTATTAGGATTTTCTTCAATTGTTCCGATTTTTTTTCCACTTGCTCGGAATTTTAATTTAATTTTAATTTTCCAAATTTTCCGGACGTTTTCCAACTTTTGCAGATGTTTTCCAATTTTTCCGAATAATTTTCCAAATTTTCCGGATGTTTTCCAATTTTTCCGATTTTTCCCCGAATTTTCCGAATAATTTTAAAATTTTTCCGAATAATTTTCCAAATTTTCCGGATGTTTTCCGAATTTTCCCCGAATTTTCCGATTTTTCCGAATTTTTCCCAATATTTACGGATGTTTTCAAACTTTTCCGAACAATTTTCTAATTTTTCCGGATGTTTTCCAATTTTTCCGATTTTTCCCGAATAATTTCGCAAATTTTCCGGATGTTTTCCGAACTTTTCCCGAATTTCCCGAATAATTTTCCAATTTTTCCTAATAATTTTCAAAATTTTCCGAAAATTTTTCGAAATTTTTCCGGATGTTTTCCAAGTTGTCCGAATAATTTTCCAATTTTGCCGAATAATTTGCCAATTTTTCCGAATAATTTTCCACTTTTTCAGAATAATTTTCGGATGTTTTCCAACTTTTCCAAATAATTTTCTAAATTATCCGGATGTTTTCCAATTATTCCGAATTTTTTCCAAATTTTCCTAATAATTTTCCGAATTTTCCCGGATGTTTTCAATTCCAACTCCCCACATACATTTGTCTTTCTTCGCACCGAAAAAGAACCCTTCTAATATAAATTAAAAATTAATTTCTTACATATCATTCAGATTAAACCAAAATGATCTAATCAGCTATGTATGTATGTATATAAAAAAAAAAAAAACAAAAAATTTTAATTTATTAATTTATTCGGCAGTATTTATATATGTACCTGACCCTCCCCAAAATGATCTAATCAGCTATGTATGTACAGGGTTTTCCAATAAGAGGTGTTATTTTGATATTCAAAGAAAAATGCCATTTTTTGAGACAAATGATCGGATCTTTATTTCATTATAAAGCGAAAGGTATGCCGTTAATAATTGAAAATAACATCAGCCAAATGACCACCACGACCACGCCTACAGGACCATATCCTTTTCATGAAATTTGCCATAACCAAATCGCAAAGTGGCTGCCCTATGTCCTCGATAGCCTCACGAATTCCATCTTTAAAGTATTGAATCGACGCTGGGCTTTTAGCGTAGACCTTCTCTTTCACGTGGCCCCAAAGGAAGAAGTCGCAAGGTGTTAAGTCACAAGATCTCGGTGGCCAATTATGATCACCTCTTCGAGAGATAACAGGGTCCGGAAACTTTTCCCATAAAAGATCAATGGTTTCGTTGCTTGTATGGCACGTTGTCATCGGTCGATAGCGCAACCCATTCACCGTAACTGTTGCTCCAGCCTCATTTTCGAAAAAGTAAGGTCCAATGACCCCGTGGGACCATAAACTGCACCAAACAGTCACACGTTGAGGATAGAGAGGTTTTTCAACAATAACTCTTGGGTTTTCCGAGCCCCAGATGCGACAATTTTGCTAGTTGACGAAGCCATCGAGGTGGAAATGGGCCTCATCACTCAAGATGAGTTTTCGATGGAATTCCGGATCATTTTCATGCATTTGAAGGACCCAATCAGCAAAGACTCGACGTTGTTGATGATCGGCCGGCTTGAGTTCTTGTGTTAACTGAACTTTATAAGCCTTAAGACCCAAATCTTTATGCAAAATACGGTGTAATGACGTTTGTGGAATGCCTAATTCCAAAGAACGACGAGGAATGGACAAACCTGGGTTTTCTTCAACACTTTCGGCTACAGCAGCAATATTCTCGGTTGTTCTTGAGCGACGTGCACGGATTTTATTCTTCACATCACTAACTTGGCCCGACAGCTCGAATTTTTCTACCAATTTCTGTATTGCGGTCCGATAAGGTGCTTCACGACGACCCAAAAATGTTAGAGTTTTACGAACCGTCTCTGCCACATTTTCACCATTTTTATAGTGAATTTTAATAATTTCAATGCGTTTATGAATCGTGTATCGTTCCATTTTTATTAATGGCGTAGTTTCTACTTGTCAAATGTCAAAAAATGACAGCTCCAAAGGTGACATCTACCGAAATAGCGGGCTAATTCAAATAACACCTCTTATTGGAAAACCCTTTATATATAAAAAAAAAAAAAAAAAAAAAAAAAAAAATATTCGGCAGTATGTACATACATATGTACCGTCCCCGTCGCCAGTTTCTACCAAGCACACTATATCATCCCATAATCCAATAACAATCTTCCTTTCATCCCACAATCCAATAATCCAATCTAACTCCCCATATAAATTTCTATCCATCTCGCTATTTCAAGAACTTCCCATATAAATTAATTTCTATACGGCAGCGCAGTATGTAATATATATACCTTACCCCGTCGCCAGTTTCTTATACCTTAACCCAAAATGAGCCAAAATATTAGACTGTATTTAATCCATTTTGATTCAATACCAGAGAATATCTCGAATCGTCACCAAAATGATGTATAAGCTTGATGATTTCTAAAAAAAAAAAAAAACAAAAAAACAAAAAGAAAACCGGGTTTTATAAATCTAAATTATTGTTTGAAATACTCACTTCTGCACTTCACGCAAAACTTGTTTTTTGTTTTTTTAATTCTACAAATACTTGATATATTGCATTTTCAAATTAGGTGGGCCTTATTTGCCGCAGGTATTTTATTTTAGACAAATTTTCAAGCTAATATTAAGTATTATGTACGAGTATAACATTACAGTTTTTATATATAGGTACTTACTTACAGTACAATGGTTCATTCCAATAAAGTAGAGGAAACCCAAAATGACATTTATTTATTTATCTATTTATGACTTTATAGCGATAGCTTACAGATTAAAGTCACGATTAGAAGCTACCGGTTATAATCGAAATCCAAATATTTGATTATATCATTGAGAAAAAGATTAAAATATTATTAATAAGAAGTTATTTATAATACAAATGACTAATTTATGACTATAGACTAGTTATGTGCAACAGTATAAGATTAACTTAAAAATAGAGCAAGAGAAGTTTTAAAAAAGACAGGAATTAAAAAAATATATATATTAAAAATTAAAAATGATACGAGAAAAATGGAGGAAAAAAATACATTTAATGGGTAGTCCAGCGATTAATCAGAGAGGGGAGTCTGAATCTCATTTTTAATGATTTTTCTAAAGGTGCAGAAACTAAGAATGAGGATGTCGATTTGGTTAAATAGGTCGTTAAGATGTTTTTTTTTTGGATTCTGTGTAACAAGGGAATTAACTCTTAAATTAGTCCTGGCAGTAGTCATTTGAAAAGTTAACGGGCAGCGGATGACTGTACACGGTTAAAAATTTAGGTGTAAATATTATAAACAAATAATATACATATAGGTCCATAAAAAGTTTGAATAAATTGTATACTTCCTCAGTTTATAAAATTTAATAATAACGTTTATTAATATAATACAGCTGGATATAAAACTGTTTTATATGAATTTTATATAAAATTCAATCAACCTCTCGTATAAAACGTATTTATAACTATCTGAAATAAAATAAATAAATAAAAGATATACTTTTTTATATCTCTGTTATATTAAGTTTATCTCATTTCGTAAATAAACCTTTATACTGATGGTATACTATCCTATACAAATGCAGTATACACCATACACAGTTTTGACCTTATTGGTGAATTCGATCGATCGAATTGATTCGAATTCAAACTGGGAATTGTAGCTTTTTTTGTATGTATCTTGTGATGCTTGGTACATATTTCTAAGTATTTCTATTGATAATATTACTGAAGGAATCGAGTTTACACGAAAATATTATGAGGCACTCAAATATCTAGTTAATTTATTAGTTTTATACTGAACGTAATTAATCCTTATATTTAAGTGGATACAGTTTATCCTTTAATCGTTTACATTATGCTTTTGTACTAAATTCGGATAAGAAATGAGACTTTTTTGGTATTAGAGATGCCGATATCCGTATATTTATTAGTTTTTACATGAAAAATTGTATTCGTGGAACTAATAAGATCGAAAGTATAAAAAATATGCATCGTTTATACCAATTTTTTTAACCGTGTAGATGGAGCAAGGAAGCCAATGCTACAGGATAATTCAGGGCAATTTATAAGGTTGTGTATTATTTTAAATAAGAATATTTCATCTAACAAAAGACGACGCTTTTAGAGAGAAAGAATACAAAATTTGTCGAGGCGAGTAAAATAGTCAAGATAGCGTTCTTCTGTTTTATATAAAAGAAATCTGGTGAATTTTCTCTGAACTGCTTCAATCTGCTGCACATATACACCGTAAAAAGGGTTCCGTATAGTGCATGCCTACTCTAGATGACTTTTTATTAGAGAATTATAAACAGATATTAGTGATGTAGTAGACTTGAATTATTTACAAATTCGGAATACAAAACCCAACAGTTTAACATCATTGGAGGTAATCCAATTAATATGTGACTTAAATAACAATTTCAGATCAAACTAAATCTTTCATTTCGTAACGCGGTTAAAAGATGAATCACCCAATATGTAATCATAATGTAAAGTATTGGCTTTTTTTGAAAAGGTTACAACTTTACATTTGGAGATATCTAATGGCAGCAAATTACCTTTGCTCCAAATTTCTAAGGTAAGAATATCTCTTTGAAGTAATTTACAGCCCTCTTTTGTGCGAATGGCTTTAAAAATTTTAGCATCGTCTGCATATAAGAGACAGTCGGTGATTAATTGGTGC
Source organism: Dioctria rufipes (assembly GCA_963924295.1). Taxonomy (NCBI): domain Eukaryota; kingdom Metazoa; phylum Arthropoda; class Insecta; order Diptera; family Asilidae; genus Dioctria; species Dioctria rufipes. The sequence continues at coordinate 313,444,011 of OZ002740.1, read as the reverse complement.
GGTAGGTCATTGATGTAGAGGAGAACGATTTAAGGACCAAGAACTGTGCCTTGTGGGACACCGGAGGCTTCTATGAAAGGGCATGAGGGGTGACCATTAAGGACTGCTGTTTGCAGTCGTTCGCGGATATATAATGCGAACCACGCAACTAAATAATCGCAGAAACCTCTATTAGATATTTTGTGGAGTATACGATAGTGGTAAGTTTTGTCAAAGGCTTTTACAAAATCGGTTTGAATAAAATCAACCTGATTTCCTTCATTAAGTGCTATTGCAATTTTGTCGGTATAAAGCCCCAGGTTCGTGTTAGTGGATTTTCCTGGAAGAAATCCGTACTGTTTCGAGCTCAAGATGGAGAGGGTTATAAATATATATAAATATATATAAATATATATAAATATAAATAAGTTTTTCAAATACAAGGGTCAAACTGCTACAAATTGATGTAGGTGTATCAATATTTAGGGATTTAAGATCACCAGATTTAAAAATTGGGGTAACGTCCGATATCTTGACTGCAGATGGGTAAATTCTGTTGCTTAGTGACAAGTTGAATAGTACGCTTATAGGATCGCTTAATACATAGAAGCAGTTTAGGAAGATGTTTGGTATGGTGCCGGGGCCAGTTTTCTTACTTTAATCAAGACCTAGAATGACAGTTTGCACATCCGCGGGAGAAATCGAAAACGTAGTTATTGTTGAGGAAAAAGAGGTTAGATGAGAAGTGGGAGGTGCTGTGGCAATACTGGATGTCGAGTAATTACTGCCTAAAATGACGTAAGAATATACAAATTTAAAGTAGAGACCAAAGATATTACAAATATCCTGGAGTGTATTAGAAATTCTATCATTGTAGTACATCTCAGTAGGAAGGAAATTTGGAGATTTCATTGTTTTGGAGTATGCTCAGAATGCTTTGACATTATTGTGTAAAGTTATTTCTTCCAAATAGATTCTATAACATTTTTTAATGAAGCTTTTAGATAATTGACGAAATAATGATAAGCTCTTGTGAATTTCAGGGTGATTCAAGCGTTTATATTCACGACGATATTTTTCCTTTACTTTTAAAGCTTGGATTAAATCACAACTATACCAGTCTGGATACTTTCCATGTTTTGGTTTTATTACTGGGACGATGGTTCTTATGCAATCATTTAGAATAAAAAAAAAATTGAATAAGTTGATGTGTAGAATCAGTAGAAAATTTTGATGGAAAAATCAATTGAAGCCAGATACTCGTTGATAGTATTATAAATCACACGAAAAGATAGTTTTCGTGTCGACCTCATAGGTAAAAAATCATGTAGATTTATTGATACAGCAATGTCAAGAGGCGGGTGGTGAAGATCAATACTAGAAAGTACGCCTTGAGATGGAGCTATACTTATCTCATTTTCCGTCAGATTGGTCCGTACTAGATCAAGTAATCTGTTGTTGTGGTTCTGAAATTACACATATTAGTATTATTTAGCAGCGAAGATGAGACCAAATTAATTATTACAGTCATCTGCATGTACATCTCTATATTACTGTAAGTCCAGCTCACATTTGGTAAATTGAAATCACCGGTGATGATAACTTTAGACATTTCAGGAAGATGCAAGCATTTGTCACAAATCTTTGGAAAAATTGAGTCATAAACATCGAAGGAAGAGGTGGGAGGAATATAAATACCAGAAATGTACAATCGAAGATGTTTAAGCTAAACTAAGTACTACCCAGAGGTCTTCATTCTCAGATTCCATTTCCTGCATCCGGTGTGAGGAAAATGTTTTATTAACAGCTATAGGATAACCTCCGCCATATTTATTGGAAATCGCATATAAATTTCTCTCTTTTCTATAACCAAATAGCGATGATCAAAAATTTCACCGCTAAGTACGAAATCCTGCAAAAATGTTTCACTGAAATATATCATGCCATAGTTATTTGATAGAATAGAAACATTCACATCATCCGTCTTAGTTCTGAGACCTCTGACATTTTGATAATAGATACGACAATGAATGGCAGAAAATATTACTTGGAATTACTCTTCGAAATGAGATCCAAATTTCCCTCATTTTTCACCAAAAAACGTTTACTTTCATCGTTTTCTTTTAAATAAATTTTTCTCCTTTGATCCATAAATATTTAAAATTCTTTTCAGTCTTAAACCATTTGGCTTCCTTTTAGATTTAGAAAGGTATTCATTTACAAATATTCTATGGTCCTCTACGAATCCTAAATTTACAGCATTGATTGTTTTTTTAATTTTATAAGCACTAATTAGTCTACTTCTAATAAATTCGAAACTATTTTTTACAATTATAGGTTCGTTAGTATATTTTTTGGATCTATAAGCTTTAGTGATTTCTTGCCCGAAAGTCCTCAGTCAGACTTTCTATGTCCATTTCACACAAGCAGCTGTTAACGTGAATCCAGCTTATAAAATATAAAAGCGCAAATTTGGGTGCTATCACTTGTCAAAAGTCTTTTGCAAAAATTAGTTTGAAGTACCACCGTCATCATAGCAGGATATCCCTACATAGGAACTGCGTTGCGAAGGAATACCCCACAAGGATACCTGATCCAGAGCTCCTCATTCTCCTTAACCATACCCATCTGTAAGTACTTAAACTTTTAATTGGCATCAAAATTTAATTTGGCAAAATATTAAACGGGCACGAATGTACTAACGTGCCAGTTATCGAAGTTAACGAATAGCGTACGTTTACGTACGTTACTATTTGAGTAGATGGTTGCCTAGTTGACGCGTACCCACTGTTACGATTTAGCTAGCCTGGTACAGAGGATGGTGTTCTCCACGTATCACGGTGCTGTTGTCGCAGACTTCTGGTGGTAATGGGATGGTGTTCTCCTTTTATCATGGAAAGAATGCATTATTTACGCCAGGGTTTACCGGTAATGGTTTAATGCACGTTGTTACTAGTTACGACAGGGTCTTCCGGTAACGATTGTAATACACGTTGTTACGACAGGGTTTTCCGGTAACGTCAGTGCTATGTATTAGTACTATATGTGGAAACTCAAAATCAGTGGACACGCGGCAATAAGGATCATAACCCCGATAACAGACTTGAATTATATTAATCTTCCTTTCTTCATTTCAGCTTCAATAAGTAGGCCGTAACTACTTGGGCTTGTTCTGAGAAGAAAAAAAAGAAGACTAGATAGTGGATTTTGCTCTGACAGGGATGTTTGGTATTTTTGTTTGGGAATTGCTTTTTGTTTTTTCTGGAGGAAGCAATGGAGCTGTTTTAATTCAGAAATTGAAATTAAAAGAAAACAAATTAAACTGAAGTCTTTTTTTTATTTATCGATTATACATCCCAATTTCCCGTCTCACCTTCCTAAATAACAAATAATCATCAAGCACCACAGTAACCGTAAATGAAGACAAAATCAAGACAATTGTGAATTCAAGGCCAAAATAAAAAACCTGAGTGTTAGGACTACACATTAGAGTCAAAATATTTTAAATGCACAAGAAAGACTCTGACTTTGACTATGAGTTTGATTTGGTCGCTCATATGGCAGCTCGTGGTTGCATCGCATATGGCGCCATTAGCGTAAAAGAAACCCTAAATTTTATCCGAATAGTTTCGCTATTATAGGTATAATATGGTCTAGATCAATGAGTTTACTGAGCTTGTTATTTAACTCAATCATATCGCGATGATATAAAACTCATAAACTTAAGTCAATAGAATGACTGAATTCTTATAACACTGGTGCAGAGAGAACTAATATGAAGACTTCTGTTTTGGAATAGCACCTATAATATAAAATTATGCAGAAGTCATAAGACGGTTTGGGTGCTTCCTGTGGCTTAAAGAATTTAGTCAACATGTAATTGACCGTGCTCACTGCCCAAGTCGGTAGCTCGAATATCAAGTGACAGAAATTGAAAGAATAATTTACACCGATTTTTAAAATAATGTTCTAAGATGAAAAGCTACTGGAAGACGCAAGGTCGAGAGAGAATGCGTTCTACATTTTCTTCGTGGAAAAATTTCTCTGACCCCATGCGCTTACTTAAGGGTTAACAGTAAATTTCTTAAAATAGAGATGAAGTGGTGTTTCGTAAAAGCAGGAACCTTATACTCTTCAGTGCGGCTTTGTTGGGATCAGCTTGGTTGTCATCAACGTTAGCAAGAAACGAAGCGTATTGAATTCCTGTTGACACAAAATTCCCTCTTTTTTCCAGAAATTTCATTTAAAACGTTTGTGTCACTTGATTATGATACTAAATCCAAGCGTGCGAAATTCCTTTTAAATTTATCCTACTAGAAAATGGAGAGGCTATTAAGAAAGGTGGATATAATCATAAATAGGAGAATTGCTGCCTGAGCCCGACTGATGTTTTCATTGGAGTTCTTACAAGTGGCGCAGGCAGTTCGAAATATATATATTCAATGTGAGTATGCAATAGTTAATTTCCAGTATTTTATAAAATAATTAATAATTATTAGTGCTAATATAACTAGAAGTAGCAAGTAGGAAAGGCGATCCTCCTAGGATTAATCGGGGAGCAATCTTTTAGCATGAAAGGAGCGTTGGTTATCAGTTCCATTTGACTTCCTTTAAGATACGCATGTCATTAGAGGGTAATACTCGTTGTTCAGTACACCTATATACCTATGATCCCTCAACGATTTCCCCACTGCCAGATGCATCCACAAATCTTCAGTACTTATATAGATAGAATCCTATTCCATCATTGATTAGTCCTTCTATCTCCCAGTCACATCGTCAACAAAATATTGATTCCTCGTCCAAACTAAAACAAATGGAAACAAAACACAAAAATCATTCTTCCAAGAATGTAAAATAATAAGTATATTTATTTACACATGCATCTTTGACATTATTATTTGTCATTTCCACGAGCAGCGTTTTTACCTGGAAGCTAATAAATTCACCTGAGTAATGCACACTTCCACGCTAAATGCACCATAACGCAAACTTTGGAGGCAAGATCTACCACGACTCATTCATCTAAAAAATAATTAATAAATTATTAATAACATACAAAAGGTCAACAATTTCACAAATTTACCTGAAGTATATAGCCCTTGGTATATTTATATTTGCAATGTCATATATTGACATTACGTCAGCCACCTGTCCTTGGTGCATTCAGCCATTGCATCAAACGTTGCTAGGGCAACACAAAGAGGCGAGAGCTCATAACTGGATGCGGCGGTTATATAAAGCCCACGAGCCGCAGCATGAAATCATTCTTGGAGAAGAGCTCATCTGGTTTAGAGACTAATCTAAGACTAATCTGAAGAATCATTTCTTACAGAGATTAATCTGCAATACTCCCGCCCACACCTAAGCAGAAGAATAATTCTGCGCAGAGATTAATCTGCAACATCTCCTGCCCACATCTAAGCAGAAGAATAATTCTGCTGCAGAGATTAATCTGCGCTTCTTCTTTATGATAGCATATTGCTACACTTTTGTACACGCGCAGAATACTGTCAGACACTAATCTGACTCATTTTACCGTCTGCAATATTTTGCTACCCGTGTGCCCTCACGCACCATAAAAAGGCTATTACTTTAAAGAAACATATTAATACCACCTTGGGTACAATAAATCTATATTCAGAGACTAATCTAAATTAGTTTTTCTATAGAATCATTTTGCTGCCCTTGTGCCCTCACGCACTAGTAGCATCAACAGTTCCTTTTTCTTTCATTCTGATGACAGATAATCAATTCTGGTCTTCTCTCTTTTTTTTCCAGAACGAATAAATTAATCACAACTAGGAGCAGGATTCACCTGGATTTTAATTTGTTTCATCTGAATTTGTTTGAAGTTTTTTTTCTATATTTAATTGTTGTATTAGTAATTTTAAATTTTAATTGAATTTGTATTGTGATATAGTTTTAAGCATTTGTGTTGAATTAAATTTTATAATTTTAACTTTTAAATGGCTGAGTTGTCCTTTACAAATCGGCACTCCCTTCCACGTCCGAGACTAGAGCTCACACTCGTTTTGAACTACGAAATGAAACAAACTGGTGCTCTTGTTTTTAGCTTGTAATGACCATAAAGGGAAGATCCCTTTTTAACTCAGCATTATCATAAATAACTGTATCCTTTTTAGATCAAAATGATCATAATTTCTTTTATTTATAATTACCCGACTGGAATAAAATCATTTTAGAGAAAATTAATTTTCAAAAATATGTGAAAAATAAAATTATGATTCAAAAGAGATTTTAGCGACGTTGTTTTTTTTTTTTAACAACAAGCACAATAAGCGCTGGTCTGAACTGTATAACTATCATAGAGAGAAGCTAGTAATTGTAGTAGATTTAAGCTATAGTCTTCAACTCACTAAGTATATTAAGTTCTTATAGACTCCTTTTTTAAATCCAAGTTTCAAGCCCTTCAATATCAAATATTTATGCTTATAAAATAAAAATAATTTATGGAATTATGTCGATCGAAAATTGTGCTTGTTTTCCTTCTTAGAATTATTTCTTATTTATAATTTTTTACCAAAACCTTTATAGCGATGCTAATTAATTGTAGTTGTAATTTCCTTTTCTTATTTTACAGCAACATGATTTCATTACTTTACGTCCTAAAACAAGCCAAAAATTCATAATGATGACTTTGAGTTAAGCTAATTCAGTAGTGCCATGGCTTTGCCGGAAAACGCTTTTTTTTTTAAGTACGTACATGTACACCTACTTGTGCACCGCACATACAAACAACACGTTTTTCATTCCACTTGTAATTTAGTCGATAAGGAAATGAGCGCCATCATTCGCTATATTCCTTTGTTTTTAAACTCAACACCACCAAGCTACTAGGACATTTTACCTGTACCGTGTCGTCTACCGTAAACATAATTTCGGTTAATGACTGTGGGTACTTCTTATAAAGAGGTCTCTTGTCGTTATAATTGCTTCAACACTTTATATCCGGCGGCATTCACTGAAAACCTTTACGTACACAACCGCATGCAGCAATATGACTTGCATTAAAATACAAAGAACTTGAAATTACGCTTTCAGCGTCTTTCTCTTACCACAATCATTTTATTTTGCTAGGGACTACGCTAAGTATATAAGAGGATTTGTGCGACTGTAAGTCGATAAACTATAAGAACTTTTCCACAAAATCTCTCCAATAAACTTTTCTGACACACACAAGAGATTCTGTTTGAAAAAATTATAGATATATTATGTAGAAAATTCCATAAAATAATCCTTATGGCTGAGCAAATAGGTCCTTTAGATTGGACGTATGTTATAATACCTATGTATGTAGTAAGTATACATATGTATAAAGAAATTCTATATGTTTTTATGTGGGACGGAAATGCATAAATATGTGCAATATACGACCCTGTGAACCCATTTGTCATCTCAACTACATATTTCATCCAGGGGATACAAATTTCGGGTGCTTTTTAACTATTCTAATGACTGTATATCTCTCATCTTATAACCTCTTATTATATATTTTATGTATGTATATCTGTATATAGGCTTTGCTTGAACTAAACTCATACTCGTAAAATTTGCAATTAATTACCGAGCAAAATTGAAAATCATGCAATAAATAATGACTCGCTAAGGATTCATGTGTTCAAGCTGATGATAGCGAGCGACCTCTTTGGCGCAATCTGTGTGCTTTAAGTCTTTTGTGAATATTAAATATTTCATTTGGGAAAAATGAAATTGCCAGGCATCAGCCATAATTTAATAGGAGCAAAAGTGCTTTTATGCAGTAAAACAATAATTCACAGCTAAGTTCATTTAAGTAGACTTGCAATGCAGTAAGTCAAGGCCACCAGACTTAACTTAATTTTAGTTAATGTTCTCTTGGGCTCTGGTATAAACGAAGAATACCCAAGACAGAAAACAGGATATGCTCAGGAAAATTTATGAGTTGAAATATTACCAGCTCCATAATTTCTACGCTGTGACATTATTAAGACAAACAAAATTTAATCATACCTGCTCTGCAAGCATTCGTATTCTGTATTCTTAGCTACGGAATTTTTTTTTTTTTTTTACATGATATTAAAAGTTAAATTTGCACGCTATAGGTGTATGAGAATGTGAATATTGTCTATTAAATAATATCAATAACGGTCCCACACAATGCGTACATTTGTCAAATATTTGGCATACGTCTGATTTGAGGAGGCTTGAGTGAGCTCCAAAGACGAATATTTTTCATTTGTAAATATAAAGAGGCGCATTACAAACTTTGGCTAAAGCGTACGAATGAAAAATATTCCTCTTTGTAGCTCACAAACACCTCCTCAAATCAGACGCATGGAGAATATTTGACAAATGCACGTATTGTGTGGGACCGGCTTTAGGAGTAAGTAAAACCAAATCCATTATATAGTTGGAACAGTCATTAGGTATGATTTGTTACAGGCTATCTTCGATCATTATGCTTTCTACTCATGTCACCTAACACTGATCGTGCATGTGCCTTCATTTGAGAAAATAAATTTTTCGATAGGGTTTAGCATAGGTGACTAAGAAGGCAAAACTTTTAGTGTCAAATTCGTCTGAGATAACACATCGCGAACTTGTTGTGTTTTGTGTATTCTCACATTATCAATAATTAAAAATGCGTCACTAAGTGATGTGTTTGCTTCCAATTTTTCTACAAGTTCGCGCAGAAATAGAGAAAGCCTATCGGAATTGCAAGTAGAATTTTCAATTCCTTGGTTACTTACCGCAGCAATACGTGTGTCGTTTCTGCTACGTACTGCTGGAACTATAACTTTAGAACGGGCTTGAGACCTCCTAAGATGAAGATTTATGTATTGGAGTTATGTAAGAAACTTTTCATTCATCTAAAAATTGACCAATACTCAAAGATAAATTAAAAATCTTGGTTAGACCGCAAGACAAAGAATTAGCGCAATTAATAAGTAAAGATGAGTAAATTTCTTCAGCGTCAACCTTAGAACTACATTGTAAATCTTTAAGGGCATTTGGTATATCAGCATCACAAAGTGAAATACAGACGATTTTCAATGTATTACCTTCAAAAGAGTGGGTAGTATTATCGAAAGAGTCATAAGTACTATTATAATATATTGATTCAAAATATTCTGCAAAAAGGTTACAGCTGCTCTGAAGGTCATAAGATTTATTATTATTATAATGTAAAACTTTAGGAAAGCACGATGTTTTTCGTTTCGAGTTTATAAAAGACCAAAACGTATTACTATTTGATTTTATACCAGCCTCTACAGACCAAATATATTCCCTACACCTATGGAGAAATTCATATTCTCTTCGTAATATTTGGAAGTTAGTTAAATCTTCTAGACTTTCAGACAATTTCAATTTTTTATTTGCCTTTGATTTGGCATTCTTAAGTCTTAGTAGACTTCTATTGAATCATTTAGGATGATTCATCCTTTGTAAATGTTTTAAAGCAATAAATCTATTCATTCTTTCTTTTAACACTCATCTTGTAGGTTAAGATCTAATCCATGTTAAAAAATTAGTCATTGTTAAAATCTGCTCCATTAAAATTAAAAACAACACTAGACGGGTTTTCAAGTTGTGTAGCCCCATCATAAAATGATACATCAACTATAATAACTTTATGGTGTAAATCATTTGGACATAAATGATAATTGGTTTCAATATCAATAAAAAATAAAAAATCACTGTTTAGAAAAACTGATTCCAAAATTTTTCCAAACATATTAGATATATGATTTGCTTGTATTAGGTCCACACCTAATAATTTATCAACAATTATCCTTTCATATTCTGATGACACATTTTTTGGTATTTTCATCATTATCCCAGATCGATCCACTGAACATTGTTCAAGTTGAAATCTCCAAAATAACAAGAGTAATCATTTTTATTACAGTAAGATAACTCCAATAAATTATTTATATGATTAGTGTAAGTCTCAACCGGTGAAGACGGTGGGATGTAACTGACACATATACTAAGATATTGATCATTGAGTTCCACTCTAGATACTCGGACGCATAACGGGTCAGTTTCACCTCTTTCATCACTTAAAGAAATTTTATCATTAGAAATACATGATTTAACCGCAATCATTACTCCACCTTCTCTAAAAAGGCCTGTCACCAAAGCGCTTTGATCTTTTCTATAAATATTTTAATTTGTAAAATAAATAATAAAACAGAAAGATAGAAATCATTAACTTTTAGTCCTCAAACTTCTTATGTTCTGATAATATATTGATAATCCTTTAGAGTTGATGATATTATTAGAAAAAGAAACGGTCTGAATTAAAGAATCGCATGCTCTCAGGAAGCGTGATCTCCCGCATGTTTTGAATAATTTAAAAATTTCTTTACATGTACTCCAGCAGGTCAAATCTTAGGTTTAAGAATTTTGGAATATAAATACTCAGGAACTCCCAGCTTAAAAGTAACAAATCTCATAGATGATATGTTACAGCCTTTTTCTGTTAGACGTTTGCAAGTTAATGTGGATAGCGAAATCTCAGTTCTAGCAGAAACATAATTCATCAATTATTCCTCTGTTGTGTCGGGATGAAGATATTATTGTTTATATAGGGTCCGTCATCTAACGTTTTTTTTTCAACTAGTGCTTATTTCGTGAATGGTAACACTTAGCTCATGTCTGATTTGACAGATAATTAGTTTTATTCTTCCGCTGAACGAATATGGTTGTGTATACGCTTGAACTACGCTGGGAAATATTGCGATATTACTTTGAAAATCATGGCCGATTTTGCCAAAAATATCATCTTTTCGGATGAAGCTCATTTTGATCTTGGCGGGAGTGTAAACAAGCAAAATTGTCGCATTTGGGGCACAGAAAACCTGCACGCATCCATTGAAAAGCCGATACACCCAAAACGAGTCACTGTTTGGTGCGGATTTTGGTCCATAGGCATAATTGGGCCATTTGCAAGGAGTGGCCGAATTTTTGTTATTTGGCGGACCCTTTATTACTATATACGACGTTTAATTATTATCTCCTCTTCAACTGTCGTTGTTTGATCCTCACAAATTCGCGAATTAATTGTTATATCACTTTTTCTCTTATCCCTATATCGCTGACAACCAACTTTATTTTGGAGTTTTCTCTTTCTTTCAATTTCATCAGATTTTTCCCCTTGATCTTTATCATTATCCGAGGTAACTGCTCCTACCAATTCTTCTTCATCTTCTTGTCTTTTTTTTTTCTTTACCACCGTCTGAAGGCATCTTCAGGATCAAGGATCTAAACAAATATGGAAAACAGATATTTAGAATAACCCTAATTTCATGACAATATTTTTTCGTAAATTTCTAATAATAAAATCGAATGATATAAAATAATAGATAATCATTTTGCAAGAAATAGCAAAAGCACATATTTTATTTTTGACAATTTAAATTAATAAATAATGATTTCGTAATATTGATTTTTTAAATAAAATAAAATATTTAATAAAATGAAAGTCGGAGCTGTTTTCATCATTTTAAACTAAAGATTTTAATGATATAACGTAATAAACCATAATTTTGCATTATAACCATATTTTAAACTTCAACACATTAATCTTAAATTCTTATTAAATTTTATAAAATTTTCAATTTCAAATTGCACGATAAAAATATGATTGAACAACTAGAAATCTGTTTTACCACGGTAGTAAGAAAACGTCCAAGCCACTGTGAAATACTAATTGTGTGATGCATTGTAGAGGTTAAATATAAGAAAATAAATAATACAAAATTTTCAAACGCAAAAATTAATACAAAGATTTAAAATAATTTTAAATAATATAAAATTGTCAAACGCCAAAATAAATACGAGGATTTAAAATAATTGTCTGTTATTTATTTTTTATCTTAAAAATATTAGTAGGTATATTTATTTAGTACTCACTATTGTAATGCACAATGATTCTACAATTAAACGATTCAAATTATAATTAAACAAAAACACTATTTCAACAATGCACAGTATATACTAGAGTACTGCACAGATACTTGTTTTACAAGTAGTACTTGACCTGCAGGTATAGTGCCTTTGATTGAACTGCAATACCTGTATCTGCACAGTTCAAGTATAATAACTCAACCTGTAACTGCAACTATAGACGAACAGGTATATCTGCATGGACATATAACTGGTAGAGCAGGTAATACCGATAAACAAGTAACTGTACTTGTGACTTAGTACTAAACAAAAGGTGGAGAAAGAGTAGGCATTTATAAATTTGTGTGTGGATTTTAACTACTTTTTAGTGAATTGTTGAGCAATTTACTCCAATGCTAGCATTGTCTCCCGATAACAGATATATCGTGATCCCCAGACAAAAAGGATTCCACATTCGGAATAAGGACATCTAGTGGAGTTATCTCCAGAAAAGGTCGAAAAAAGGACCAACGTTTTTTTGTCCTTCTTGCAGCACAAAAGTCATTTTCTAAAAGAGCGCTCTTTATAATCATTTCCAGTGAAAGAGGATAGGGCGCCGCCCTTCAGGAAGAACGAAAAAAACCTTCACTCTTTTTTATTGTTTTATGTACCAATTGTGAATAATCAACTTACTCGACTGACTAACTTCGATCATTTACTCAAAATTGGTACGCATATACGAGTGTGGAAAAACAGCAATGGATTTACAATTTTACACTGTTTTCTGTAAATCATAGTCCTAATTGGGAAATAAATTACTACAATTGAAAATAAGAAATTGTGTTTTGAATACATTTATGTTTACACAAATAAAAGAAAGATCACTAATGTACAAAATTAAGTAACTTGATAAAGTAAATAATCCAGGTGCAAAATTCAAGATATACTTGTGGAAGGGTGGCGCTTTATGCAATCATCATTCGCTGGTATAAATATTGTGGATAAATAAAATGCCATCTATATTATTCTCATTCAACCTATTTCGCCAATTTTCTAAAACCCGACCTGTCTGTTCGGATTCCTGTACATTTTCACTCGCGTTATCCATTTTTATGTGATCTCGCACTGCTTTATATAAACACAAAAAAAAAAAAAAAAAAAAAAAAACAGAACACGAAATATTCAAATTGAAAATACTCTTAACACGCTTATAAATATTTGCAATTAAAGGCTCAGTCTAAAAGTAACTAGAAATCTTAATGACCAATAAATCATTACTTTCCTTTAGCCACGAAATTTAATACAGGACCATAGACTAAAACAATTGGAATTAGCACCGCCTTTTCCGACACATTAAATCTTATCCACATAGCTCGCTACGTTCCCGGTGAACGTAACTAAGGCTGCTCAGGGAAGGGTGCAGGTTCCAAGAAAATTAAGATTCGTATAGGGCGCCACGTAGTTTTTTTCCTAGGGAGGTTAAATAACGAAACCTATTAAATAGAACTCGCTACTAAATTTCAATTCATATGTTGTATATTCATTATAAAATTTAAGCGACTTTAGTACGAAAAAAAAATAATATAGTTTCAACGCTTACTACTAGGATGGTTAAACTACATGTATATCGGGATTTATATTAGATTTATATTAGGCTATAACACACATCTGAATTCTTGGACAAAGAGATAAAGAACTACTAAAAAAAAAAATACATTCCGTTTGCGAAATAGAAACATTTCTCCTACGGACTGATGGAAACAGACCTTCCAAAAAAACTCATTTCTTAAAGATTTGAAACACCATAAAAATATTCAAGAAAATCACAGTCGCCAACCAGCCACGTACAGAATATCTAAATATTAAAAAATCAAGGAAAAAGCGGGTACCTAACTTTGGATACTCCTTATTGTCGTGCTGGTGTCAGCGTTTATCCTCAAGTACAGTTCGCAAAAAGATTTTTGTATGAATTTATTTGTTGTACTGTATACTGATTAATACAGATTAATACTCTTCCATTAAAGGTGAGAAGGCCGAAACTGTATTTATACTTATTTGTAATAAGCCAATCCCCGCAGACTTGCTACCCCAAGAAACATATCCATTTCTTGAAATGCACAACATTGTCTTTCATTATATATTTGTTTGAAGCAGATTATTGTAGCCATGCGCAGGTACCTGTGAATCTGATCTGATACTACAAGTTCAGGTATATTGTTGTACCTGCACTTGCAGTCATAGGTAAGCAACGCCATATTAACTGTACTTGTTCATAACTTTAGTACTTGTACCTGCAGCTGCAGTACAGGTAACAAAACCTGTGGCTGCAAGTGCAGGTACAACAATATACCTGAACTTGTAGTATCAGATAAGATTCACAGGTACCTGTGCAGGACCACAGGTACCCATGCAGTACTCTGGTATATACACATTCAACTTTTCACTAAAGCCATTCAATTTCACTTGTAATATATACGCAACACTAATGTTGTCAGCTGTATAGCTACAGATATACTGCTATAAGCATGTCGGTGACGTGAACGCACGAGATTTCACCCATCCAAAAAGGGTCTAACGCGCTCAGCACACGGCCGCTGCGCGTGCGTCAGTCATGAGCATGTCGGTGACGCGAACCAATAACATTTTCCCCTACCAAAAAGTGCCCAAAGAAGTTTTCATTTCAAAAATACGTAAATCCAAAATACTACAAAAAACCATATTTTTGGCATAGAAATTCTCAATATTGGCATCAGCTCGTCGAATTATTGGCATGCAGTTACAATAGGAGATAGGTCTCCACTTATCATTCAAATATAAGAAAAACCTTCATAGGTACTTAGGGTATAATTAAAACATAGTCTAATTATGAAAATATTTTTATTTAAGTAGGTATGCCCTAGATAGGAGTAAATACATTAATGTTTTCAATAACTCGCAATAGCACAACCAATTTTCTGCTGTTAGTTTGAATCCCAATATTTATTTTCATATTTCACGACTAGTTAGGCAGGTAGGCTGAAATTGCGAGAGTTCTTGCAATTATTCGTTCTTTTGCTGTATTTAAGTACATACGCACTGTCGTTCTTTGCATTCCATATGCTGAATTTATAGAGTAAGTTGAAATTTCACTCGTATTTTATCATCGATTTACATTTGCCGTAAATTTTTCCTACTTGCAATTTTAATACATTTTCAATGAAATTTTTACCTCAATAAGTACTTTATCATATTTAAACAATTTCTGATGAGCGAAACAATAGCTGTGTTCGTTTGTGTACCTTGTTCTAGAATTCCCAAACACTGGAGAGAACAAATTGTTCTGTCGATTGAAGCGAACTTTTTGTACTGTTCGTTCGCCTCATTTAAATCGTCTCTATGAAAATGTACGAGGCGTTCTTTTTGTATCTTTTGTTCTGCCCTGTTCCGTGGACACAAAAAAACACAGCTAATATCTTTCGAATTCATTTTTTGTTTGTTAAAATTTGCAATTTTCTTAAATGCGGAAACCAAGATAGCCACAGGCGTTATTTCTCTAAATCTGCGATTTGTTCCCATGCCTATAAATTTCTCCAAAGTGTGTAATTTTGTATGCTTATCCAACTTAAGCCACCCACCCATCAACCGCCACTCACACCCAACACATCTCGCAAGACAACAGACAGACTTTGTTCGGACCGTCTACATCCATCAGTAATGCACACAAATTCTGAAGAAATATGGTCGATTTAAATTCTATGAAAGAAATGAATTTTTGCCTATATTGAAAAGAATTTTTGGTTCGTACCCATGATATATATAGCAAAGTTCAGCGCGTTATTGAGGTTTGCTATGAGCTTTTCCATACATCCCTTTCTTAGTACTACCGTCGATATCTGGGTATTTCTTGTCTGTGCTTATAGGTAAAAAATCCAACAATTTTTCTTATTCTGCTCTCACTTTATCAATACTTAAATTGGTCTTCTTGAGATCTATTAATATTTATACTTGCCTACCTATAAAATATTATCAAACCAGTCTGATTAATTGTAATTTTTGTAGTTCAGTCTTACTAGAACCAATTAGACTGGAACATTTAAGCTAATCTTAATCATTGGTCTTCTCAATTTCAGTTATGCTAAACTTTTCGTTTGCATGACCATCATCGTTTGATTTCTCATCTTGATCAGTATCTGATCCTTTAGAATATAAAATATTTTTCAAAATACGTTTATGGTCCTCTTTCTGTGGTCTGTTTGCCTCTTTTTTAATTATTTTATTCTTAGTCTGACATTCTTCTGTTCTTGTTTTAACACTGTTCAGCACCTGTTTCTTATCAACTCGTTTCTTGACAAAATTTTCTTGTTTCTTCTTCTGAATCTGTTTGGTTTTGGCTATTTTCTTTTGTTTTCGTTATTCCTTTCGTTTTTGTATACCTTCATCTTTTTTTTCTTCGCTTTAATTTTTTGGTGTTCTTCATCTTTGAATTCTTGTGATGCAATAACATAAAGTGTCTGCTTAGTTTGTCTCACTTCCTTTCTTTGAGGTGGTTTAGGTTTAACCAATATGTCATCTAGTTTTATTTCTCCTGGGTCTGTCTTAATAGGGGTAGTGAAAGATGGATTTATTACAGTTTCCAAAACTTCAATTTTGTCAAAATCATGTTGATCTGAGCGAATGACTTCAGGGGTTAATTTGTCTCTATTATTGTCAAGTCTACAGTGATTTCTTCCTGTATATGTTTCAACTTGTGCATGTGTACAACTTATACACATTCTATTAAATGTGATTTCTTGTGCTTCGCTGAGAAATGACTGACAGCTGACGTCCTGAAAACAAGAATATATGAAATGCTCAATTTTCTGAACTTTACCCAATTTCGTTGTTGCTCTTATAGAATCGAAATTGTGTACGTTCATAAATTAGTGCTTTGTTGACGACTACTCAGATCTGTCACCTGTAATGAAAAAGACGAGTTGATTTTCTAACGTTTACGCACTAGTGCAACTTCCTATAAGTTGCTGCTAGTGTATACGTCTTTTGCGGAAAATTAACTCAAACACACTGAATCTGCAGTTTGTGGTCTATAACAACGAGATTTAAATAATCTACCTAAAAACTGCCACGTCTGGGCGATGCGTGAGATCTATAACAACGAGATTCAAATGATCCACCTACAAACTGCCACGTCTGGGCGATGCAACAAAATTGAAATAATCCAACGAGGAACTGCCACGTGTGAGCTATAGCAAAGTGAAGCTTCCAATACGCTCTCACAATACTAATGCTTGCTGTCTAGTGTCAATCAACGTAGAAACCTAAAATGTAAACGATGTCCGAGCACAATCACACTTAGATGGCGGTAGTTTAGCGGTAAATGAAAGAATCATCCGGTTATTCATTCATTTAGATTTATTTAGCAAAAAAAAATTCTTTCTATTATTAAAATTAGACTAGTAAAAATAACTTCAAACAAAAATTAACCTAATTATAATTCAATTTAATCTAATATGTATTTTTTCTAATTCTGCTAAAATTTCTTAACTAGACTTATATTAAACTATTTCAAATTCCTTTCTATGATTTATAATCTATTTAATGCTGAAAATAAAAAAAATATTATTAAATGTCAATCGTGAATCAATTCTCATGTGGTGTAAGGGTGACGCGTGTGGGCACAGTTTTATACCTTGATGAATTGATTAACCGACGAAATTTTATAAAAAAAACACAACTGAAATCTCAAAAAAGTTATATTCAATAAATTTTTAGTATGTGGTGATGTTATTTTGTGTCCAATACACAATTGGCATGCAATCTTACATCTTGATCCCTTCACCTAACCAAAGATTTATCTGAAATAAATACCTTGAATTTATTGTAAAATGTCAAAGAAACCCACGTCGAGAATTAATAATTCCCGAACTCCACTGAAAACAAATTCTTTCCAAAAGAACAAAAGAAAAGGAAAATGAAATAAAAATGACAGAACTACTTTAATGTTGAAGAATGAAAAAAAAACTGACTTTAAATGAAATAAAATAAAAAAAATAAATGATAAACCAAAAAAAAAAACTCTAAGTGAAATCACTCATGAAAATAAAAACGAAGAAAACGATAAGTCCAAAATGTCACTGATGAAAAAAATTCTAAGTTGAAATATTACTTGCAAATTGAGGAAACTACGTCCAACTGGCATATGTGACCTCTTTGACAACTCGTTGAAAATAGAAGGCAGAATGAACAAATGGCCTCCTTTTTATAGAAAAATTCGTTCCATTTTCGCTATTTATAAAATGAAATCTTTGAAAATTTCACTGGAAATTCCAAAGAGTTGAATTTTTCTTGTTGTCAGTCGATAGCAAATTTAACGATCTAAATTTTGATACCTTTGTCGTAAAAATTGCTTGTCATTTTGATGATTTTAATCAATTTTTGTAATTTTTGGAACACTTGCTATAAAAATCTCGATTTGTTACGTTTCATTTCGATGTAGTAGATTTTCCTGTCATTTGTAATCATTTTTTGTCTTCTTCTCACTGTGAGTCTCTTTCGCACTCATTGTGGGAAGTGAATAACTAAAAAATCGCCAATATCGCGTTTCCTGTGGAAAATATCGCGAAACGAACGCGACCATCGAAATCATGGCTCGATTTGAGGTGATTTTGGTATGTCAAACGTCGCGAAATAATAAAGTTTGACGTTGTTTGACACTATCGCGCGCGAGTGTCAAGTATTATTTTAATGTGTTCTTTAAGGCTGAAATACAATGACTGCGACACGCATTTGTCGACGCCAAAATAATTTTCGAATACATCTTACGACATTAGAGCATAGCAAATGCTGCGACGCGAAAATGTCGTCGTCAAAAAGTAGAGCTAATTTCTAAAATTGTCGTTGTGCAGTGCGACATTTAAGTTTGACAGTTCGTGTGTTGGTATATTTCACGTACTATTCTTTTAAAACTGGCATAACTGCATATAAGCTTTAATGTAACTTATACTTATTCTTAAAAATTGTAAAAAAAAAATCCGTAGACATCACAAAACAGCAAAACTCAACTCAACTATCTTGAAATGCCGACGAATAATGTCGCATTCATTGTATTACGTCTGCGACAAACGACGACGCCAATTGACGTCGACAAATGCGTGTCGCAGTCATTGTATTTCAGCCTTTAGTCTGTAAGAAGTATTTTAAGTGGTTTTTCATCGCTCTGGATATACTTCTTAATATCAGGTAAGCATAATTATGCATTTATTTAATTACTTTGGTGATTAATTGGTTCGTCTTGCAAATTTGTGGCAAATGTCAGGTAAGTGCTTTCGTGGCATTTTTTACCTTGTTTGTCCACAAAATATTTAGTATACGTGTGATAATTATACTCTTTAATATATAACTTAATGTTTTATGGTGTACACTTTATGGGGAACATGCATTCATTCGTGTTTTCCATGTCTCCAATTTTCCATGGCATTGCTGTTGTACATATGTACACACAGCAATGCTCTTAGTTCATATCAATGACCTTATTATTATTATTATAATAAAATTCTTGTTTACTTTGTTTTTTAATCCATTTCTTTATTTAATTTCAAATCTTCGCTGGAGTTTTTTCACCTGTGCTGTCTCCAGGTGCCGGTAATTTTATGTATCATCATTTATAAATCTTTACTGATTCTCTCCCTTTTTTTCAGGTTCGCTGCACACATTCAGTAATTTGAGTATCTTCTTTGGGTATATTATCTATATT